>MU675169.1:24401-67114 GCA_026770625.1 Nicotiana glauca
TTGGAAACTCTTCCTGCAAGGCATAAATCATGAATTTAGTATAATTCATAATCATTTAAGCTCAAACATTTGTAAAATGCAGTAATTAAAGTGTTGTTACAACGACTAAAACACGAGTTTTTAGCCTATGATCAATAATTCATACAATTATATTTGTATATCACATACAAGAATGATGATTGAGGCAGATCTGAATTGAAAAAAACTTCAAAAGGATCGTTATGTGACTTGTCAGTGTATGCTGGATAAGCAGACCAATCTATGCCTTGACTATCTCTGTAAAAGCCACTGATTGATAGATACAGAGGTAGAAGCTTAGCTAGCTTATCAATCTCAGAAACTACATAGGCATCATGACCTGCAGATCTGTACGAGTCATATACTTTGATACATCTCTCCTTGAATATGACAACAACCAACACCCAGTGTAGTTTGTCCTTCAAGTTTACTGGTATCAATATATTATCCACAGTATGCCAAGGTACATTAGCATGCAATCTGTAGACCCTCATGTACTCACACTCCACATCCTCTTATTTGGCTATATTAGCATTACTATCTATATCAGCATACCTATCGTATATTTCAACGATTCTTTTCTTGAATATACAATCAACAGTTGTATACTTGAAGTTGCTTATTTGATTGTACTTCCCCTTCTTTCTCAAATAGTAGAATATGACGTCAATATTCTATACACAAAAGAGGTAAGTAGATGGTGTGAGTCCAATTAATTGAACTATTAAGTAATATAGCTGAATACAAAGAAATATATATGAAAGTAGAGTTGAATACAACAGACTATATGTGAATAAAACTGTTGACTACAATTTACTACATATTACTACATCTGATTAAACCAATTCCGTATTTTTGTAAAATATGTTAAGATGAATTATAGTGAGTAATACAACTGACTACTTATGATTTAAACAATTGTATATGACTGTCTAACCTAAATACAGCTGGATCCAAAGAAATTAGGTTGAATACAGATGACTACAATAGATTAAATGTGACGACCCAAAGGGTCATAAGCTATTTTTTCTCTTTTTCACGCTTCCGAGGCCTTGAAAACCTCACTTATAGTTGTCTCGATTTACGTGCACAGTCCGGGCGCGTAGCCGAAAAACTTAAATATGAATTCTGTATAAAAATTGATGAATTTTGATATTAATATGATTAAAATTAACTTTGGTCAACATTTTGGGTAAACGGATCTGAACCATGATTTGATGGTCCCAGAGGGTCCTTTGAAAAATATGGGACTCGGGCGTATGCCCGAAATTGAAATCCGAGGTCTCGAGCCTGAGAAATAAATTTTTAAAAGAATTTTTTTTCTGAAATTTACATGGAAATTTGAAATGAAAACGGATTAGAAAGTGTTGGTATTGGGCTCGTATTTTGGTTACAGCACCCGGTACAGGTCTTATATGTGGTTTAAGAGCTTTTTGTAAAATTTGGTTGAAATCAGATGTCATTTGACGTGTTTCAGACCTAAATATCTAAAAATGAAAGTTCATGAAATTTGATGAAAAAGTGATGATTTTTAGGTTTGATTCCTCGTTTTTGATGTTATTTTGGCGATTTGATCGTATGGTTAAGTTCGTAGGATGTTAATGAGTTAGTGTGTGTGATTGGTTAGGAGCCCCGAGGGCTCGGGAGTGTTTTTGGTTAGGTGTCGGAGTGTTTTGGACTTAGGAAATGCAGCAGAATTGATGTTGTCAGTTGTCCAGTTTTTCCTTCTATGCGATCGCATAGGATAGGTCGGGATCGCATAGAGCAAATTGCTAAGGTTCAGAAATCCCTCTATGTGATCGCATTATAGTCTCCACGATCGCATTGTACAAAGCTCAGCCCACATTTATTTTCCTCTATGCGTTCGCAACCATACTCCTGCGATCGCAGAGCTCATCCAACCTGACCCTATGCGATCGCGTCCCCTCTTCTGCGATCGCATAGGGAAATTTTGCCCAGTGATTTTAAAAGCCTAAAAATAGAACAGTGACGGGAAAAACTCCACAAAACACACGATCTCTTCTTCTCTATAGCCCCTAGGTGACTTGTAAAGTGATTCTTCACCAAATATTCTTGGGTAAGTATTAGCTAACTCAGTTTCTTCATTTTCTATCATCATCTATAGAAATCCTAGGCCTAAAACATGTAATCTAGGGTTGATATTGAGGGAAATGGGTAGAGTTAGGGCTTTTCAATTTTCTTTGATTTAGACCTCGTTTTGGGGTCGAATTTGAGAACAAATTATATATTCGGGCTTGTGGGGGAATGGGTGATATGGAATTGGTTCGAACCTCATGTTTTGACCAAGCAGGCACAGGGTTGATTTTGGAATTTTGAAAGAAAGGTTGGGAATCTTTATTTAGGCATTGGGTTTGATTTGTTTAGCTATTACTGATACTATAAAGTCGTTATTTCATAGATTTGATTGAGTTCGAGCCGAATTCAAAAGGGAAAGCGGTCGTTGTGGATTTATTTAGCCGTGGAAGTTGAGGTAAGTGTTTGGTCTAACTTTGGCTTGATGGAATAGTTGTAGAGTCTTATTTGATAATTGCTATTTGTCGAGTACTGTGTATAGGCATGGTGACGAGTATCTATACACTGGTGTCTAGCATGACAGTGTGTCCTTATATTGAGATTATCCTGAACTTGTTATGATTCTTCCATGATTATTTGATGATTTCTACATACTTTAAAGAGCATGAGATAGATATTATGAATACTAAACTCCGTGGAGCAATGGCTCGAGTTGTGTTACGGATTGAGAAGGTATATGATATGAAATGACTCTTTGGAGCGAGGGCTCGAATATTTAAGTGAATTATAAATGAGAAGGGTAAGAAAGAGAAAGAGTTGATGGTTAATCCCTTGCCGGGACATGTTATTGGTTTTGTTAATTTTTCTCTCTTGCCGGGATTTAGTTGTGTTGTTATATTTTCTTGCCGGGATTTCTGTCACTAGTTGTTACTCCCCCTTTACCCCTTACTTGTAGTTGTTGACTGGGTGAGGTTTTGTTATTTATATATGGATCGGGTTACACGCCGTAAAAATACTATATATTTATGGAACGGGTTGTACGCCGCAACAACACTATATATTTGTGGATCGGGTTGCACGCCGCAACAACACTGTATATTTATGGATCGGGTTGCATGCTGCAACAATGATGATTGGGGATCGGGTTGCACGCCGCAACAGTATTATTATGTGATCGGATCGGGTTGCGCGCCGTAACAAATTATGGCTTAAGTGTGTTTATTCCGGATTTAAGTTTCTGTTGGCTATTCTATCCTTAAGTTTAGACTTATTGTTTTAACTGCTGCCTCCCCACAGCATGTTTCCCCCCTCCTTTTATAAACTACTTATTTCCTGTTTATTTTCCGCAATATATTTCATAACTGCACAGGTTTATCTGGTAATCTGATTTAGCCTCGTTACTACTTCGCCGAGGTTAGGCTAGGCACTTACCAGCACATGGGGTCGATTATGCTGAGGCTATACTTTGTGCATCTTTTTACATAGATCAGAGCGCCAGAGCAGCAGCTTTTGGACAACAGTAGAGGATTCAGGAGTTGACTTCAGTCCAGAGACCCCGAGGTAGCTTTGCTGACGTCCGCAGGCCCGAAGTCTCTCTATCTCTATTTTAGTTACTTATATTTGTACCGAAACAAACAGTTTTTTGCTTCATTCGAACCTTGTATTTAGTATTCTCTAGACGTTTGTGAGTATTGTGACACCGGTCTTAGGTAGAGGATTTTGTTAAACTTCCGCATTTCTTTTAGTTGATTATATTTGAGACTTCCGCTTTATTATTAAATGCTTTATTGTTTCTAATATTGTCGATGTTCGCTAAAAGAGGTAATTGATAATTGGCTTGCCTAGCTCCTATTAGTAGGCGCCATCACGACTCTTGAGGGTGGGAAATCCGGGTCGTGATAAGTTGGTATCAGAGCACTAGGTTACATAGGTCTCACGACTAACGGACAAACTTAGTAGAGTCTGAGGGATCGGTAGGAGACGTCTGTATTTATCCCCCAGAGGCTACGGAGTTAGGAAAATTTCACTTTTGTTCTTTTCTGTCGTGCGATTCTGTTTCTCAACTACTGATTGTCTTTCTACTTTGTTCTTTTGCAGATGGCGAGAACATGTGCTTCCTCTTCTACCGCGCAGCAGCTCCTACGAGGGGCAGAGGGCGAGGTCGAGGCCGTGCCAGAGGCCGAGGCCGAGGCCGAGGCCGAGGCAGGGGCAGAGCTCAGCCTCGGGCAGGAGTCCTAGAGGTGGAGCCTCATGTTGATTATGATGAGGAGGTTCTAGCCCCAGCAGCTCCGGTGGGCCCAGCTCAAGTCCCAGAGGGGTTCATAGCCACCCCAGTTCTTCAGGACGCTTTGGTCAGATTGGTAGGCTTTGTGTAGAGCGTCATTAGAGCGGGTTTGCTTCCAGTAGCACCAGCCACTTCTCAGGTTGGAGGAGGAATTCAAACTACCGCTACACGTACTCCAGAGCAGGTAGCTCTCCAAGCTCGGGTTCCAGTGGTTCAGCCAGCTGTGGAAGTTCAACCGGGTATTATAACCCAGGCCGACGATGGAGCAGCTATGTCCGCAGATGCTTTGTGGAGGCTTGATAGGTTCGCCAAGCTCTTCACCACCACATTCAACGGTACTTCTTCAGAGGATCCACATGATTTCTTATTTAGCTGCCATGAGATCCTTCAGACTGTGGATATTGTGGAGACCAATGGGGTCGACTTTTCCACCTTTCGACTAGAAGGATCTGCCAAGACTTGGTGGAGGGACTATTATTTATCCTGACCAGTAGGGTCGCCATCATTGACTTGGGACCAGTTTGCAGAGTTATTTTTGGAGAAGTTTCTCCCAGTTACTCAGCGAGAGGCTCTTCGCAGGCAGTTCAAGCGCCTCCAGCAGGGCTCTATGACAGTCACTCAGTATGAGACTCGGTTCATTGATTTAGCACACCATGCTATTGTTATACTCCCCATCGAGAGAGAGAGGGTGCAGAGGTTTATTGATGGATTGATTCAGCTGATCCGTCTCCAAATGGCTATGGGAGCCGGGAGTGATATTTCTTTTCAGGAGACGGCCAATGCGGCCCGTAGAGTTGATATGGCTCTTGCACGAGGAGGTGGTCATGGGTCAGATAAGAGGCCCCGTCATGCAGGTAGGTTAAGTGGTACCTCGTCTAGAGGTAGAGATTCTTATGATAGAGGCCATCCTTCGAGGCCCTTTCAGTCAGTTCTCCAGGTCTCTCATGGTACTTCATATGGTCGTGGTTCTCAGCCTCATTATTTTGACCAGCAGCTTCACAGTTCCCCATCAGCACCTATCAGTGCCCCACCACTTCAGAGTTTTCGGGGTGGACATTCAGGTCGACAGGTTCAGTCACAGTCTTCTCAGCTGCAGCATTCAAGCGGGTGTGAGTATAGTCACATCAGGGGGCTTGCCCGAAGTTGAGGGGTACTCAGTCACAGCAGCAGGGTCCTCGTCCTATGATACAGGCATCAGGTGATCCACAGGTCGTGCAGCTAGCTAGAGGCAGGGATAGAGGCCATAGAGGTGGATGTAGAGATCATATAGGTGGAGCTCGGACCGCCAGAGGTAGAGTCCAGCCAGCAGCCGATCGTCCTAGAGATATGGTTTAGGGAGGTGGGTCCCAGCCCCGGTGTTATGCTCTTCCAGCCAGGCCAGAGGCTGAGTCTTTATATGTAGTTATTACAAGTACTATTATGGTCTGTGATAGGGATGCTTCCGTGCTATTTGACCCTGGGTCTACGTATTCATATGTGTCGTCCTATTTTGCACCCAACCTGGTTATGCCTAGTGATGCCTTGGGTATTCCTGTTTATGTATCTACACCGATGGGTGATTCTATAGTGGTCGACCGAGTTCATCGTTCCTGTGTGGTAGTGTTTGAGGGTCTTGAGACCCATGTTGATTTATTACTCTTAGACATGGTGGATTTCGATATTATATTAGGGATGGATTGGTTGTCGCCGTATCCTGCTATCTTGGATTGTCATGCCAAGATCGTGACCTTGGCTTTGCCAGATTTGCCCCATTTGGAGTGGAGAGTGACCTTAGGGAATACCACCACAATGTTATTTCATATGTGAAGGCTCGACGCATGGTAGAGAAGGGATGTTTATCTTATCTGGCGTATATTCGCGATTCCAATACAGAGGTCCCTTCTATTGATTCTGTTCCTATTGTTCGGGAGTTCCCCGAGGTTTTCCATTCAAACCTGCTGGGTATGCCGTCCGACAGGGATATTGATTTTTGTATTGATCTGGCTCCGGGAACTCAGCCTATTTCTATCCCTCCGTATTGCATGGCCCCACCAGAGTTGAAGAAGTTAAAGGACCAGTTGCAGGATTTGCTAGAGAAGGGTTTTATCAGACCTAGTGTTTCTCCTTGGGGTGCGCCAGTGTTATTTGTGAAGAAAAAGGATGGTTCGATGAGGATGTGCATTGATTACCGGCAATTGAACAAAGTGACAATAAATAACAAGTATCCACTGCCGAGGATTGATGATTTGTTCGACCAGCTTCAGGGTGCAAAGGTGTTTTCAAAGATAGATTTGAGATCTGGCTACCATCAGCTGAGGATTAGGGTTTCTGATGCCACTAAGACAGCATTCCGCACTCGGTATGGGCATTATGAGTTTTTGGTCATGTCATTTGGGTTGACAAATGCCCAGCAGCATTTATGGAGTTGATGAACCGAGTGTTCAGGCCTTATTTGGACTTGTTCGTGATAGTCTTTATTGATGATATTCTGGTGTACTCCCGCAGCTAGGAGGAGCACGAGCAGCACCTCAGAGTGGTTCTTCAGACTCTGAAGGATAGTCAGTTATATGCTAAGTTCTCGAAGTGTGAGTTCTGGTTGAGTTCGGTTGCATTTCTGGGTCATGTTATATCAGCAGAGGGTATTCTGGTAGACCTGAAGAAGATTGAGGTAGTCAAGAACTGGCCTCGACCAATATCAGCCACGGAGATTCGGAGTTTCTTTGGGTTAGCAGGCTACTACCGTCGGTTCGTGGAGGGGTTTTCATCTATTGCAGCCCCGATGACTAGATTGACCCAGAAAGGTGCCCAGTTCAGATGGTTGTACGAGTGTGGGCGAGCTTTCATAAGTTCAAGACAGCTCTGACTACGGCACCGGTATTGGTTTTGCCCACAGGTTCAGGGCCTTATACAGTCTATTGTGATGCTTCCCGTATTGGGCTTGGTGCAGTATTGATACAGGATGGCAGAGTCATTGTCTATGCTTCGAGGTAGTTGAAGATCCACGAGAAGAATTATTCGGTTCATGATCTAGAGTTGGCAGCCATTGTTCATGGTTTGAAGATTTGGAGGCATTACCTATATGGTGTGACGTGTGAGGTATACACTGATCACAAGAGTCTTCAGTACTTGTTCATGCAGAAGGAGTTGAATTTGAGGCAGAGGAGGTGGTTGGAGTTATTGAAAGATTATGATGTTACTATTTTGTATCACCCGAGGAGAGCCAATGTGGTGGCCGACACATTGAGTAGGAAGTCCGCCAGCATGGGTAATCTTGCTTATATTCCGATCAGCTAGAGACCGCTTGCCTTGGATATTCAGGCCTTGGCCAATCGATTTGTGAGGTTGGACATTTCTGAGCCTAGCAGAGTTTTATCTTACATGGTCACTCATTCTTCATTATTGGAGCATATCCGTGATCGACAGTTTGATGATCCCCATTTGTGTGTCCTGAGAAACACGATGCCACGAAGGTGGCCTTAGATAGCGATGGTGTTTTAAGATTGCAGAGGAGAGTTTGTGTGCACAATGTCGATAGGATTCGAGAGTTGATCTTAGCGGAGGTCCATAGTTCTCGATATTCTATTCACCCGGGCACCGCGAAGATGTACCAGGATCTGAGGCAACACTATTAGGGCGCAGGATGAAGAAAGATATTGTTGCATATGTGGCTCGATGTTTGAATTGTCAGCAGGTTAAGTATGAGCATCAGAGGCCTGGTGGTTTGTTTCAGAGAATTGAGCTTCCTAATGGAAGTGGGAGAGGATCACCATGAATTCTGTTACCGGACTTCCGTTGACTCGGAAGAAATTCGATGCGATATGGGTTATTGTTGATAGGCTGACCAAGTCAGCACATTTCACTCCTGTGGCAGTCTCCTATTCATCCGAGAGGTTAGCTGAGATTTATATCCCGGAGATTGTTTGCCTTCATGGTGTGTCATTATCTATCATTTTGGACCGAGGTACGCAGTTTACCTCGCGTTTCTAGGGCACAGTTCAGCGAGAGTTGGGCACACGGGTTGAGTTGAGCACATCGTTTCATCCTCAGACGGACTATCAGTCTGAGCAGACTATTCAGATTTTGGAGGATATGCTCCAGGCTTGTGTTATCGACTTTGGAGGTTCGTGGGACCAGTTTTTGCCTTTAGCAGAGTTCGCCTACAATAACAGCTACCAGTCCAACATCTAGATGGCTCCATATGAGGCATTTTATGGTAGGCGATGTCAGCCTCCAGTGGGATGGTTTGAGCCGGGAGAGGCTCGGTTATTGGGTACAGATTTAGTTCAGGAGGCCTTCGATAAGGTCAAGATCATTCAGGACAGGCTTCGTTCGGCTCAGTCGCGGCAAAATAGTTATGCATATCGTAAGGTTCGGGATGTAGCTTTCATGGTTGGTGAGCGGGTCTTGCTTCGAGTGTCGTCTATGAAGGGTGTGATGAGATTTGGGAAGAAGGACAAGCTTAGCCCTAGGTTCATTGGTCCCTTTGAGATCCTCGACCGAGTGGGAGAGGTGGCTTATAGAATTTCCTTTCCACCTAGCTTGTCAGCTGTGCATCCAGTGTTTCATGTGTCCATGCTTCAGAGGTATCACGACGATCCAGCCCACATGTTAGATTTCAGCACTGTCCAGTTAGACAAGGATCTGTCTTATGAGGAGGAGCCGGCAGCTATTCTAGACAGGCAGGTTCGATAGTTGAGGTCGAAGTGTTTTCCTTCAGTGCGTGTTCAATGGAGAGGTCAGCCTCCTGAGGCATCAACCTGGGAGTCCGAGTCTGATATGCGGAGCCGTTATCCTCATCTTTTTCCCGACTCAGGTACTTCTTTTTTTTTTGTCCATTTGAGGACGAACGGTTGTTTTAGAGGTGGAGAATGTGACGACCCAAAGGGTTATCACCTATTTTTTTCTCTTTTTCGTGCTTCTGAGGCCTTGAAAACCTCACTTTTAGTCACCTCGATTTGCGTGCGCAATCCGGGCGCGTAGGCAGAAAACTTAAATATGAATTCTTTATAAAAATTGATGAATTTTGATATTAATATGATTAAAGTTGACTTTGTCAACATTCTGGGTAAAAAGACCTGAACCCGTAATTTGACGGTCCCGAAAGGCCCATAGAAAAATATGGGACTCGCGCGGATGCCCAGAATTGAAATCCGAGGTCCCGAGCTGGAGAAATGAATTTTTAAATGAAATTGTTTTTCTGAAATTTACATGGAAATTTGAAATGAAAATGGATTAGAAAGTGTTGGTATCGGGCCCATATTTTGGTTCCGGTGCCCGGTACAGGTCTTATATGTGGTTTAAGCGCTTCCTGTGAAATTTGGTTGAAATCGGACGTCATTTGACGTATTTCGGACCTAAATATCTAAAAATGAATGTTTATGAAATTTGGTTGAAATCGCACGCCGCAATAACACTATATATTTGTGGATCGGGTTGCACGCCGCAACAACATTGTATATTTATGGATTGGGTTGCACGCTGCAATAGTGATGATTGAGGATCGGGTTGCACGCCGCAACAGTATTATTATGTGGTCGGATCGGGTTGCGTGGCGCAACAAATTATGGCTTAAGTGTATTTATTCCATATTTAAGTTTCTGTTGGCTGTTTTATCCTTATGTTTAGACTTCTTGTTTTAACTGTTGCCTCCCACATCATGTTTCCCCCCCTCCTTTTATAAACTGCTTATTTCCTATTTATTTTCTGCAATATATTTCATAACTGCACAAGTTTATCTGGTAGTCTGGTCTAGCCTCGTCACTACTTCGCCGAGGTTAGGCTAGGCACTTACCAGCACATGGCGTCGGTTGTGTTGAGGCTACACTCTGTGCATCTTTTTGCATAGATAACAACACCAGAGCAATATTTTTTGGACAACAGTAGAGGATTCGAGAGTTGACTTCAGTCCAGTGACCCCGAGGTAGCCTTGCTGACGTCCGTAGGCCCGGAGTCTCTCTATCTCTATTTTATTTTGTTATCTCTGTACCGAAACAAATAGTTTTATGCTTCATTCGAACCTTGTATTTAGCATTCTCTAGACGTTCGTGAGTATTGTGACACCAGTCTTGGGTAGAGGATTTTGTTAAACTTCCGCATTTCGTTCAGTTAATTATATTTGAGACTTCCGCTTTATATTAAATGCTTCATTATTTTTAATATTATCGATGTTCGCTAAAAGATGTATAATTGGCTTGCCTTGCTCCTATTAGTAGGTGCCATCACGACCCGAGGGTGGAAAATTCGGGTCGTGACATTAAATCATTTGAATTCAACTTAAAATATAGCTAAATACTTCTGATTTTAGAAGTCGAATAAAGCTGAATATAAATGCAATAGAAATTAGCTGATTAAAGCATTTGAATTCAACTGAAAAATATCTACTATAGATGAATACAAATGTTTAATAAAGCTGAATACAAATGCAGTTGAAATTAGCTGAATACATATGAATATAGGTGTTAAATAAGGCTGTATACAAATGCCCTTGCTTATAAAAGAATTCAGGGGATTAAAACAGTTGAATTGAATTGAAATTACCTGAATACAGATGAATACATATGTTTAATAATACTGAATATAGCAATTGAATACAACTGACTCTAGGTGGTTAATACAGTTCAATTCAACTGACCATAGCTGAATACACCAAAATACAACTGAATACAGCTGAGTAAAATAATAGAATACAGCTGAATGAATCATCATGTTGTTATTCAAAGAAAATTAGTCAGTTTGGGGAAAAAACTTACGTTGTCATCCCGTAGCTTCCGGTCAATTGATAGAAGGTAAAACCAATTTTTGGAATTAAATTGATTAACTCCTAAATCCAATGGTATGTGAAGTATTGACTTGTTCTTCTTCTAATGGTCTTCCAAATTACTTCTACAAGTATGGTATAAAAATTATTATATACATTTTTAAAATTATAAAAACTTAATACAATGACCGGGGGAAAACTCACTTCTGATCATGTCTAGCTAGAAGATCATCACGAACCCATTTGCCAAATTCCTGAATGATTAACATAGGATGTGGCCCCGTTATTGAATCATCCTCAAAGGTGTGTCTTTTCTCAAAAATGGGGGTCAACTTTACTGAGGTACCTGTTGTACATTGAATTCGTGAGTAGGGACTTTTAAATTTAATAACCATGAGGAAAGCTGAATCTTAAGTTTATAAAATCACTTACCTCTTGAGTCGAAGTTAGACTCATAAGGCGAAGAGTTCCATCTACTTGGTCGCCGATTCCTATGAGATTGTATTGGTGTTGCTTCAGCTTTTTTTGCACTGACGTGAATCACAATTCTAGTTTCTAGAATTTTACTGGGAAGAAACTTGTCGTCCAGCTCAAATTGAGATACATAGAATTTTGTAGATACACCCTCTTGAACTGTCGATGGTATGTTGGACGGCACCTCTGATATAGTTTTCCACTCTCCTCTTGACTCTAAAATTGTTCATTAAGCACTTGTTTCTGGTCGTTGTATGTATCATTGTTAGTGTAGTAACTTAATATTAGAATACAATTAAATACATATAAGTAGCTAGAATACATTACACATATTCAAGATTAACAAATCAGAATACATCAACATACAACTGAAATACATTTAAATACAACAGTTACTTCCATTAAAATTTTAAGGTTAACACAGATGTGAATAAAACTAAATACAAATGCTCAATATGTTAAGAATGTTAAACCTCAACATTATCTCCGACATCTGTGTCAATGCCATCATCACGTCTCCCTTTGGGTTCAATTTGCTGATTTTGTTGAAGATGGTCTGAAAGCTTCTTGAAGTTATTATTGACCAATGTTCTTAGAGACTTGAACTCTCCCACAACCTTAACAATACAAAAAAAATTAGAAGACTGCGCCAAAAATATATGACTGCTAAGCATTAAACTGTAATGTTTAATTTGTTGTTAAATACTCACGTATTCTTTGAATGAATTTAGGTCTTTCCTCAAAGAAGATACTTCATCATTTTGGCCTTCTGGCAGCTGATTGTCATGCAAACTTTTATGTCCAATTTCAGAAACACAAACATGAGGAATCTTGGGCTAATATTCTGTTTCATTATGATGCCTTTCGCGTTCCTTGCGCTTTTTATGGGGCGGTGATGAATATGGACAAACAATTTCAACATATTTCTTCTTACATTGAAGATCGGGTGTAGGAGAAAAGTCATCCGAATCCTCTCCCGATTTGTCTGAATGAGCAGGAGTAGGTCTGTTCTCAACATTGGCAGCTACAGGAGAAATCTGAATAATGGCAAGCTCTATATCGCTTGGACTGATGTCCTTGAAAACAATCTGAAAAACGAAATATAATAAAAGTCTAACTAAAGACTTCTAAATGCAAATCTGGAATACAAAATGAAATTTCTATTGAAGATAAGACAGAGTTGATGATTTGGAAATAATATGCATATGTATGACGAATTAATGATGAATTCTACAATAGCTGTATATTGTTGTATGCATATGAATACAATTGTATGCAGTAGATGTATTCAACTGTATGCAATTTTTGTATGCATTTGTATACAAGTGTTTGCAGCTGATTATTAGTCCATATGTATTTGTATACATGTATCTTGAATCTATACACAAGTATTTATTTCTATAAGCAATTGTATCCAAATGTATATTGTTGTACGCATCAATATCTGTATGCAGCTGATATACAAGTATTTCTATCTGTATGTATTTGTGTAGAAATGTATTCTGCTATATGCATCCCCCGAAAATGAATGCAGTCTATTGTATGTAAATGTATGCAAAATCTGGATGTATCTGTATGCAACTATATGCAGCATATTTTGGAGAATATGACAGCAGAAACTACAGTAGGTATTGAAGCATAAAAAATGTATCTGAATGCAACTGCATACTTCTATATGCAAATGTATGCCTATTAATTATTAATAAAATCTAAACTAGCAATAATACAATTTGTATATTACCATGTTTCCAGTGTCATTGAATATGTCGTTCATCAGATAAGCAAAAGTTGGCTGATTTCCGATGGTTCTCCGATTGAGTATTCTGGGGACCACGTCATCAACTCGGAGTGCAATTTTAGAATCAACAGAAGAACATCACTCATAAAATCACACTTGCTTAGCTAGGGGCATCCCAGCTATCCTGTAATACTTTTTCACATCATCCATCTTCTTGCTAATCGATTTTGTCAACTTCTCAAATGCTTTTGAATCCCAATGATATTCAGAATAGCGCCCACTCTCTACTAAGTCAAAATGTAGCCTTGGTATAGTTGTACTATTCTTCTCGGATTAAAAAATGAAGGTGTGTATAAAATACAATAAAGATATCTTCAAGGCATCACCATCATTGTCGGGACCCCATTTCTTGTCATCGAAGCATTTCATCAAATATTTTTTCTTGACAAGATTAGCACCCCCAAAGTAAGTCTCAATAAGCCGGTTAGAAAGCGTTTCACTAAACTCAAAATCTTCATCATTACCAACACATTTTAGGCCAGTCACAAGCGCAAACTCCCTTAATGTGAAATGTAATTAAGTACCATTGACATGTACTGCAAATACATTGTTACGAGTACCTTCCAACTGGAGAGCCATGATGCATCTGAAGAGTTGATGTTGAACTTCACAGCGCTTCATTTGAAGAAATGAGCCAAAGCATGTATTGCCAAATTGTTGGTACTAAACAAGAGTAAGGTTCTCTTTTAGCTGGAAGACTATATTAGTGTTAGTGTAAACACTGATATAGGGTGCAAATTTTGGCTGGTATTTCACAAATAAATTAATTCCCTGCAATTAACAATAATAAATACATGTTAATACAATTGAATACATTGCATATTTCATAGTAAATCAGTTTTGAATATATATCAATACAACTACAAACACTTACGGAAGACTAAATACAGTGACAAAGCTAAATACATATTAAAAAACTAGATATCACACACATGACATAAAAAATAAGTAAGTTGAATACATATGAATACATTTGAATACATTTTAAAACTTACTGGAAAATTGAACAGTTGCAAACAAAAATAACTAAAGTTGAATACACGTGAATACTTATGAATACAAGTAAAACTTATTGGAAAATTAAACATTTGGAAACTATCAAAATACATAAGAATACATATACATACTTAAAAAAAAGAATATAGTATATCAAATAGTACAAAAATACAACGAGATACATACGAATACAACATCATACATGTAAAAAAGATTGAATAATTATGAATACATATAAGTTTCTTTGAATGCATATTGATACAAATCGCAATTACCTTTTGGTGTCGTGTGTCTGATATTTTTTTGGCAGCAATTTCCTTTATATTAACATATGAAGAATCATTCATAGGTTTTTTCCTCTTTGAAGCAACTGAATTTTTTATTTCTTTTGAAAATTTCTCAACTTGGACTTCTTTCGACTTGTCATTGTGTAATTTAGTTCTTCTCTCAGCAGACTCCACTTGAGTTATTTGCAACGAGAAAGAGGGCCCATCAAAATTGAGAATTTTGGTGGGTATACCTCTGGTTATCATGTTGTGTGGCGATGAATCCGCCATTGGAGAGAAAAACCAAAGCTTCCTGGTGAGAAAACAATACCAATGGTTATTGTTTCAGAAATTTATGAAAAATTGGTATAAAAATTATAGAAACAAAATAATGGTATCAAAATCGAAGAAGAAAACTTACCAGGCGTATAAGTTTCGGTAGTAAAACAGTAATTTCGTATAGATTCTGAATGTAGGATTGATAATGGCAGAGAAATAGTGAATTTGAGTGGGAGAATAGTTAAGAAACGTGGGTATTTGGAAGAAGAGAGTAAAGTGTATGTAAAAGAGAGAGAGAGAGAGAGAGAGAGAGAGAGAGAGAGAGAGAGAGAGAGAGAGAGAGAACGTGTTTAGAGGAGTTATACGATGATTATGTGAGAGCAAATACTAAAAAGGAGAGAGAGAAATATTATTTAGCATATATGGTGCCTTAAATGTCGGATGTAACTATAATTAGATATTTTGCTATAAAGGATAAAAGGTATTTATAGGATGTAATATCTTAAAATATTATCTGTTTAAGATAAATAGGGTACTAAGGTTTTCTATAGGGTGTAAAATAATCACATGTCATATGTAATCTTTGTTCTAATCGCATATCTAAGCAACAACCTTAGCCCGTCCTTTATCATACAAATTAGAGTTCTCAAAACAAGCCAGCCCATCCTAACCCAGTTTAAGCCTCGTGGGTTTTAAATTTAGCAGGCTACGAAGGGCTATCCCACCATATGAATGTGCCTTAAAATGGTCAGCCCAATCCAGCCCTAAGAGGGTCACAGTCTAGAGCGGGCCACCCTTTCAATTTATTATAGAAAAAAAAATTCTTTAATTCCTTAAATATTTTTTCATGACATAGTCGATTAATCATGTAAACAACTTCTATTTTCTTAGAATGTACAAAAAGCTTGATATTTGACGAGAAATCTCATAATTGAAATACAAATTCTCTATATCTCTAACTCTTCTTTTTTAAAGTTACATAAATATTCTCTTAATATTTTTCTTTCATTTTCCTCATATTCAAGGATTGCTTCAATAAGCTTATATGCTGAAATTTTTTAATTTAAGATTAACATCATTAGCTGATTTCATCATTATAGTCCAAAAAGCTCTTAAAATTCCTGAAACTTTCTAGTGGTCAATGTTTTTTGTGTATTTAAAATTGATCTTTTTCTATACTGAAGATCAATTTAAATATAATATATTAAATTAATCCAAAATTATCATTGGCCACTTAAAATAATTTTTTGTTTTAAAACAAATATTATTATTATCCATCTAAAACTTTTCTAGTTCGTTATTAGTTAACGAAAAGAAAAATATTTTTACATATTACATGCATGTCAAAATTTTTAATTCTAGTTGATATGAAGGGTAAATGAACAATCTAGGGTTGGGGATGCGAATTATAGTTAATAGTTTTTTAATTAAATATTAAATATTTAATAGTTAATTAATTTTTAGCCCACGGGCCGGCCCACGCCCAGCCTCGGTCAAGCTTCAAGGGCTAGCGGTCTGACTTAGGCCGGATTTATAAGCCTTAATTTTAAGTAAAAATTGCACGGGCCGTCCTATTTGGTCGCCCCCATTTAACCTATACCCATTTTTTTAAAACTTTTAACTTGTACCCACTTTTTAAACAACTTCATCTCCTTTCTCCTCCTCCTGCTCCTCCTCCTTTGTTTTCTCTTCTTTTTTTTCCAGTTATTAGTTTTATTCTAAAAGTTAACCTTTTTCAGTTTGTATTTAAAAGGTTATCAATACTAGGTTTTGATAAGTTTCTCTCCCCTCTATTCTATTGTCTTGAGCCACAAACGCAGAGTTTCGGGACCATTGCAAATCATTCATATTTAATATGATCTATTAACAATAATTAATAAAGGCCTAGATATAACTTACCTGATTAATTTTACCATTTAAATAATAGAATATTTGAAGGATGACAAAGATAGTTTATTGTATAGGTAATGATTAGAGAAAAATCGAACAGATAAAACAAATAAAAGGGAGGTTAGCAACATCACCAGATCTTTCATTTTTTATACTAAGGTGATATAGCCATTGGGAGCTATTGTAATGAGAATTAGCTGCAGCCTCTTCAGTACCACTGAGATTCGGGTGATGAAAACCCAAAGTTGAGGAAGAAACTTCTGCTCTAGTATGTAATATTAATAGATGAGCTGAAGTTTTGGTGTTGTAACTGGAAACTTCAGCTCTAGTATGTAATATGAATAGGTGGGCTGAAGTTACCCAGTTACAACACAAGAACTTCAGCTTCAGAGCTGAAGCTTTTGTATTGTAACTGGAAACTTCAGCTCTAGTATGTAATATTAATAGGTGGGCTGAAGTTTTCCAGTTACAACACAAAAACATTAGCTTTAGAGTTGAAGTTTTTGTGTTGTAACTCGAAACTTGAGCTCTAGTATGTAATATTAATAGGTGGTAAAAAAACTTCACCTCAAGAGCTGACGTTTCCCAGTTACAACACAAAAACTTCATCTCTAGAGCTGAACTTCAGGCCCGGCTACTAGAATGCTGAAGTTTTGAGTGATTGCCTTTGCTACTTCATGTCACGACCCAAAATCCCAACCCGGTCGTGATGGCGCCTCTCGTGAAGACAAGGCCAGCCAATAGATTAACAATACCTCTTTTAACAGTTACTTAACACGAATGAGTCAAACCATAGTGTACATGGTCATAAATGCGGAAGGAAATGATAAAACAGGGAACCAGCCCAACTCAGCCCGAAATCAGGGTGTCACAAGTCACGAGCATCTAAAGAATCAAAACACTATTATAAGACCAGTAGTATGCATAATGGAATTTAGAATCAAAGGAAGAGATATGGTGCCGCGAACGCTGACGGTCACCTTGCTCAGCTACGATGGCAAAATCTCCAATCAGCTCAAAACCCGCTACCGGGTGAACAATTACCTGCATCTGCACACGAGGTGCAGGGAGTAAAGTGAGTACTCCAACTCAGTGAGTAATAAAAATAAATAATGACTGAAAGCATGAAATCTCATAAAGGCACAAATAACGCTATCTCAAGCAGTAAAATCAGTTACGCAATAGAATTGTAAAGTAACACATGGTTCTCTTTTAAAAACAGTGAAGACACTTAATTTCAACAAGTAAGGAACGATCAGAAACTTGCCCCTCGGGCTCAATATCAAATTTTCAATACAGTATCAGCCCCAGGAGCTCACTCCCAACTCACCAACACACAACATCAGCCTCTCGGGCTCACTTCCAACTCACAAAACACAACATCAGCCTCTCGGGCTCACTCCCAACTCACAAAACACAACATCAGCCTCTCGGGCCGACTCCCAACTCACCTGGATACCCTACACTCACTAGGGGTGTGTACAGACTCCGGAGGGTCTCCTACAGCCCAAGCGCTATATCATAAGGCCTTAAAGCCTTCTCACATCACACTCGAGGCCTGAAAGCCTCCTCAATAATTCTCGAGGCCTGGAAGCCTCCTCACATCACTCAACATATCCTCACATATGGCCCTCAGCCTCAATCAGTCCAGAAAATAATCAGAACCCCCTTGGGCATCTGTAAAACAATGGTGCTCAGCTCAAACCACATTAAAAATATCATTAAAATCTCAAGTTGAGTATAAATGTAGCTGAGTTCATGAAACAGTGTAAGTCAGTTGGACTGAGTTCAAATAATATTTCAATTAGTGAGGAAAAACAATGATGGAAATTTACAAAGGATTTCAAATAGTCGGCACGAAGCCCAAGTATGGCAATAAGCCCAAATCATAGTGAAAAACATCATGTTTTTATCAAATACGTGGTAAAATATCAACCTGGATGGACCAAGTCACAATCCCCAATGGTAAATGACTCTGCGCTCGTCATACAACGCGTGTTTCATCTCAACATAGCACTACGTTGTGTAACTCCGAGGTTTCAAACCCTCAGGACATCATTTAAAATCATTACTCACCTCAAGACGGCCAAAAGTCTACTCCACGATGACCTTTCCTTTCGAATCGATTTCCTCGCACGTCGAATCTAGCAAAATCCAAAACGAATACATTACAATAGGCTAAGGGAATATAACCCAATCAAAAAGACCCGAAAAATATCAAAAATCACGAAATTTGCAAAAACCCGAGCCCCGGGCCCACGTCTCAAAATGTAAATTTCAATACGATCCTTATCTCGCCACGAGTCCTTAAATACCAAATTCACAAAAATCGGAGTCCATTTGACCCCTCAAATCACTAGTTTAAACTCTTTCAAATTTCAAGCCCTAACCTCTATTTTTAACCTTAATTCCCTTGGATTTCTAGTGTTAATCCATGTTTTTACACTATAATAACATAATCTAAGACCAAGAATCCATACCTGATAATAACACTCGAAACCCTCTTCAAAATCTCCCAAAAATCGCCTAAGTCCGAAGCCCCAAATACTTTTCTCCTTCAAAATTCGTGAAGGGGACTTAATATTGTTCTGCCCAATCGTTTCCGCTTATGCGGTCCATGCACCGCACCTGCGGCTTCCGCTTTTGCAGTCAAAACACCGCTTATGCGGTTCAACTTAAAAATCCTAGGGCCGCTTATGCGGTCCAAAACCGCATCTGCGGTGACCGCTTATGCAAAACCAAGTCTGCTTCTGCGGAATTGCCCAGGCCTTCAAGGCCCGCTTCTGCGATCAATACGCCACATCTGCGGAACCGCTTATGCGGTCCTTTTTTCGCAGATGCGGAAATGACAGAACCAACAAAACTTCAAACCTACAACAAACTCCGAATCATCCGTTTAACCACCCGAAATCACCCCGAGGCCCCCGGGACCTCAACCAAAAGCACAGATATTATCTATTACTTTATTCGAACTTGCTCGAATCATCAAATCACCATCGTTCACATTAAAATCATCAAATTTTACCAAATCAAAGCCTAAGTTCTTCAAGAACTTATGAAATGCACTTTCGATCAAAAACCCAACCAAACGATGTCCGAATGACCTGAAAATTTGCACACATATCCAAAATCACCAAACAAAGCTACATCAACTCTCGGAATTCTATTCCGACGCTCGAATAAAAATCTCACCTATCAACCGGAATTTGCCAAAATTCAACTTCGCCAATTCAAGCCTAATTCTACTCCAGGCCTCCAAAATCAATTCCGATCGCACTCCCAAGTCATAAATCACCTCCCGGAGCTAACCGAACTATCGGAATTCACATCCGAGCCCTCTAACTCATAAGTCAACATCTAGTTGACTTTTCCAACTTAAGCCTTCTTAAAAGAGACTAAGTGTCTCGTTTCCTATCAAAACCATTGCAAATCAACTTGATTACACCAGATACGGATAATGAGGCATAAGGAAGCTGAAAATGGGGAAAACGGGGCGGTTATACCTGAGACGAAGGGTTGGGTCATCACATCCTCCCCAACTTAAACAAATGCTCATCCTCGAGTGTACCCAAAGTTGTACTAGAAGCCAACCAGTAGCTGAATGACCTTACCAAGCATATACCCGGGATGATCCCACGTCACCCTATCTCTTATAGGTCCGACAACACATTATAGCTGAAATTACCCAATCTAGTCTAGCCCATAATTCACAGAACTACCCTTTTTACTTCTAAAACCATCAATACGATCAAAACCTCACACCTATACTTTGAATAGTCCAGAACCAGCTGTAATAACCCATACCTGCAACCTCAGGTGAAATCATGTGATATACCCCATAACCCAAACACTCGAAATGATAACTTCTATCCATAGCAGTTGCCCACAACACCTGAATACCGGTAGGAACCTCTTATCGTCTGAAATCTCATTACAACACTTTCTTATGCTGCCAACGATGCTGAAACACGCGATAAACAAACCATTTCTAAGGTCAACCATTTATGAAGCCATTTCTCCTCCGACAATTACCATAGCAAATCTCCGAGCCGAATCTCGATATTATCCTTCCAAGAAGCTGAAATCAAATCCGTTCGCATTCATTAATGACTCCAACGATCACCTTGAATCCAACACACCACTCTGGTGATATGACGCCTCAACACAGACCTAAGCCACAACTGGCATAATCCACGCACTAATAAAGGGCGGTCTGAACATACTCAAATTATGACAAATGGCTCAAACAATAGAACTGTAACTCAGACTCCTCAGTACCATCACAACACAAGGATGAGACCCCGTCTCACATCATAGAAATAGAGTACATGAATCCTTCTCGAAAGATCATAACTTCACGTGGCCTCGCCACAATGTGCGATCCTATCCAAACACTATTACATATGAAGCACCTCAAGTCACTATGCTCAAAATAGACAGCCACACACAGACTGATGTCTGAAACCAAACAATCCATCACACCCACGGTGAAGCAAGTAATATACACCATTCAATCCTGAAATGACACAACCTATGCACTATTTGCCGAGCAATACCCAATACAGACTTTCCTCAGAAACCAGGAAGCAAGACATACCAAGCCAACTTAAGCTAAACACGTATCCAATTAGCTTACCAACAAACTCATTACCAAGAAGCCTGAAGCTGCTTCTTCCACTACTATAACTCATGCTGGAGCCATATGATACGGTGCCCGACACCAAATAAATACTGAAATCCACAGTCTCACCCGGCGACATGCCCAGCAACAAGGAACACATCCGAAAAGTCCCTCAATACCGGAACCGAATCAATGGTAGAAACCTCTATACTTACATCCGCCACAAAGACCCAATTAAGGAAAGAAACCCTTCCCAACCGTCCGCTAGTCTTTGGAACACAATCATTTAGCTAGAACATAGTCCGATGCACCTCGCCACGTAACGTGTGGCATTTTCTGACATACCCCATAGCACAATAGTCAAGAATAACCTAACACTGAGACAACCAGTCTACACCCCAATATCATATCCAGAATCTAATATACAAAGCAAAGAAAGATCCACTCGGGCTTCCAAACCCCCAATAGCCACTAACGGTACCAATACACACTATCCACAACCACTACATAGCCTGGACATGAGAACTCCCAGTCTCCAACTCCGCATAGCACACAAATTACTACACCTGATCCCAAATTCTGTAGTATAAATACATATTACACCTCGAGTACCCAATCATTCCACAAAAGATATTCAGAAATTCCCCCGTGCCACCAAACAACTCAGATATCAACAGTCGATCTATCAAAAAAATGCCACAACACTACCGAAGTGACATCGATTTAATCACACTGCCCTTTTTCTGAAACATATACCCTCATCAAATCAGTATGATTAGCAACACCATTTCCTTGATTATCTGAGGCTACCCGCTGCCTAAATGCTTTATGAATTTCCTTTCGGTCCTGAACTGAAACTTATCTAATCACGAGCTTCCATAGATCTCATCTAGAAGAAAATCCTTACACATCTCATGCCTCTCATATTCGGAGAAGATGCACCTCTTCTACCACGGCAACAATCAACAAGAACTCTTCCAATTTCATTTGCACAAACTAAACTACCATGACTGAATCCTTCTAACCAAATCACGCTAAGCAAGTCGTCAAAACCCAAGAGCATTGCTGCAGAATGCGTGAAAAACCTCATTACCTCGAACACATACAAAGAATTAATCATATCCTTACCATACCGATTCAGTCTACTATCAAGCTATTCCATCTATCAAATTTCTCTATTTGTTCATCATCCACTTGATATTTCTCCCTCGCTGTAGCATCATAATGCCTCAATCCAGGCTTACCACACGAGACTCGCACATAAGACCACACTGTTCTAACCCATGATCCACTGAATATTCTCTTAAAAGTTCCCAGAAATACCACATTCTAGAATACTTTACTTTGAAGAACTTCCTGCGAATCTGAAATCATTACCATTACCTTCCATATACCGATACATAGGATCCCATAATCGAGATAAAAATACCATAAGCCTCGACATTTTCCGATGAAAACACGATCTCTGACCACATACACGACCTTGAGACACCTGATTGTTACATGTAAAATCTTGAACACATTAGAATCATTCTCGAAAGTCACTCACTCCTATTCCGACTGCAAATTACCTCACTTAACAAACAGAACAACTCGTTCCTTATTAGCACTCTGACACCATAGGACATAATCTCATTTCAATATGAACAAACATCTTCCTTCTCTATACACTGAGCATTCTGTATCAATAACAGCTCAAGACATCCTATTATTTCTTCACATCTACGAAGCACCATATAACATTTATCAAAATTTTGCTTCACTCGTGCCATCCTCGGCTCAATTTCTGCAACCCCAACTGATCATCCAGCATACCTCGAGAAGGAACCAACATAGCACATGACTGTGCAATCAGCTAATCAACAGCAACCTCCCCAACTTGGATCGAAACCATCTATCAGGATACATTTAATAACCCATAATACTTCTACTATAATGATGCCATAATATTATAGTGAGATTAAACTCAAATCATCTACTAGTTTATGAAAACACAGATCCTCGGATACTTAACTACTCTACAAACCTCACATTCATCCCCACATCAGCTGAATCCACTCTTTAAAGTGACCCAAATTTCCCAATTACAACACGTACCCTTCAATTACACATGAGATCTTCTAACAATATACATAAGAATCGAACCCNGAAATATTCTTCATGGGCCCATAATTCGAATTACACATCAAGCCGCAATAGGAATCGAATCACTTAACAGTCCATCTACTATCCTGCAGACTTCTTCGTCATTACCAAGCCATATAGAAACATTACACAGTACCAACATACTCATTACGTAGCTATCCAGCCGCCAATCCCACAATTAGGGACAATACTGAACATATAAGTTCCTAACACTAGCTCACAAAATTAGCAGCTTGGTGCTCAAGCCATAAGCAAAGATCCGGCCTCAAGTCCTCCAGACTGGCCTAACATCAAACTCACGGAGATTACATCTCGCCCCCTCGATCGGGGAAATCACAAGCCATCAAGGCACATATACTACTGAGCGCTAATGTGCACATACAGACATGTGGAAGGAATTTCAAGAGTTATATCTCAAGCTGAATCAAGTATGCACGATAAGAATTCCAAGAAAGTGAAGTTTTTCCTAAAGGTTCTGCAGCCTCTCGAGGATAAATACAGGCGTCTCTGCACCGATCTGCGAGACTCTACTAAACCTGCTCATGACTCGTGAGACCTAGTAACCTAGGCTCTGATACTAACTTGTCACGACCCAAAATCCCAACCCAGTCGTGATGGCGCCTCTCGTGAAGATAAGGCCAGCCAACATATTAACAATACCTCTTTTAACAGTTACTTAACACGAATGAGTCAAATCATAGTGTACATTGTCATAAATGCGGAATGAAATGATAAAACAGGGAACCAGCCCAACTCAGCCCGAAATCGGAGTGTCACAAGTCAAGAGCATCTAAAGAATCGAAACACCATTATAAGACCAGTAATATTCATAATGGAATTTAGAATCAATGGAAGAGATACGGTGCCGCGAATGCTGACGGTCACCTTACTTAGCTACGATGGTAAAATCTCCAATCAGCTCAAAACCTGCTACCGGGTGAACAATTAATTGCATCTGCATACAAGGTGCAGGGAGTAAAGTGAGTACTCCAACTCAGTGAGTAATAAAAATAAATAATGACTGAAAGCATAAAATCTCATAAAGGCACAAATAACGCTATCTCAAGCAGTAAAATTAGTTACGCAATAAAACTGTGAAGTAACAGATGATTCTCTTTTAAAAACAATGAAGACACTTAATTTCAACAAGTAAGGAATAATAAGAAACTTGCCCCTCGGGCTCAATATCAAATTTTCAATACAAAATCATCCCCACAGGCTCACTCCCAACTCACCAACACACAACATCAGCCTCTCGGGCTCACTCCCAGCTCACAAAACACAACATCAGCCTCTCGGGCTCACTCCCAACTCACAAAACACAACATCGGCCTCTCGAGCCCACTCCCAACTCACCTGGGTACCCTGCGCTCAATGGGGGTGTGTACAGACTCCGAAGGGGCTCCTACAGCTCAAGCACTATATCATAAGGCCTTAAAGCCTTCACACATCACACTCGAGGCCTGAAAGCCTCCTTAATAACACTCGAGGCCTGGAAGCCTCCTCACATAACACTTGAGGCCTGGAAGCCTCCTCACATCACTCAACATATCCTCACATATGTCCCTCGGCCTCAATCAGTACAGAAAATAATCAGAAGCCTCTTGGGCATCAGTAAAACAATGGTGCTCAGCTCAAACCACATTAAAAATATCATGTAAATCTCAAGTTGAGTATAAATGTAGCTTAGTTCATGAAACAGTATAATTCAGTTTGACTGAGTTCAAATAATATTTCAATTAGTGAGGAAAAACAATGATGGAAATTTACAAAGAATTTCAAATAGTCGGCACGAAGCCCAAGTATGGCAATAAGCCCAAATCATAGTGAAAAACATCACGTTTTTATCACATATGCGGTAAAATATCAATCGAGTTTGACCAATTCACAATCCCCAATAGTAAATGACTCCGCGCTCGTCATACAGCGCGTGTTTCATCTCAACATAGCACTACGTTGTGCAACTCCGGGGTTTCAAACCCTCAGGACATCATTTAAAATCATTAATCACCTCAAGACGGCTAAAAATCTACTCCGCGATGCCCTTTCCTTTCAAATCGACTTCCTCGCGCATCGAATCTGGCCAAATCCACAACGAATACATTACAATAGGCTAAGGGAATATAACCCAATCGAAAAGACCCGAAAAATATCGAAAATCACGAAATTTGCAAAAACCCGAGCCTCGGTCCCACGTCTCGAAATCCAATTTTTTTTTACATCAATACAATCCTTATCTCTTCACGAGTCCTTACATGCCAAATTCACAGAAATCGGAGTCCATTTGACCCCTCAAATCACTAGTTTAAACTCTTTCAAATTTCAAGCCCTAACCTCCATTTTTAACCTTAATTCCCTTGGATTTCCAGTGTTAATCCATGTTTTTACACCATAATAACCTAATCCAAGACCAAGAATCCATACCTGATGAAAACTCTCGAAACCCTCTTCAAAATCGCCTAAAAATCGCCCAAAAATTGCCTAAGCCCGAAGCCCCAAATGTTTTTCTCCTTCAAAATTCGTGAAGGGGACTTAATATTTATCTGCCCAGTCGTTTCCGCTTATGCGTCCATGCACCGCACCTGCGGCTTCCGCTTTTGCAGTCAAAACACTGCTTATGCGGTTCAACTTAAAAATCCCAGGGCCGCTTATGCGGTCCAAAACCGCATCTGCGGTGATCGCTTATGCGGAACCAAGTCCTCTTCTATAGAATTGCCCAGGCCTTCAAGGCCCGCTTCTGCGATCAATACACCGCATTTGCGGAACCGCTTATGCAGTCCTTTTTTCGCAGATGCGGAAATGACAGAACCAGCAAAACTTCAAACCTGCAACAAACTCCGAATTATCCGTTTAACCACCCGAAATCACCCCAAGACCCCTAGGACCTCAACCAAAAGCACAAATATGATCTATTACTTTATTCAAACTTGTTAGAATCATCAAATCACCATCGTTAATATCAAAATCATCAAATTTCACCAAACCAAAGCCTAAGTTCTTCAAGAACTTCCGAAATGCACTTTCGATAAAAAAATCCGACCAAATGATGTCCGAATGACCTGAAAATTTGCACACATATCTAAAATCACCAACGAAGCTTCAGTAACTCTCAGAATTCCATTCCGACCCTCAAATCAAAATCTCACCTATCAACCGGAATTTGCCAAAATTCCAACTTCGCCAATTCAAGCCTAATTCTACTCTGGGCCGCCAAAATCAATTCTGATCACTCTCCCAAGTCATAAATCACCTCCCAGAGCTAACCAAACTATCGAAATTCACATCCGAGCCCTCTATCTCATAAGTCAATATCCGGTTGACTTTTCCAACTTAGGTCTTCTTAAAAGAGACTAAGTGTCTCATTTCTTATCAAAACTATTGCAAATCAACCTGATTATACCAGATACGGATAATGAGGCATAAGGAAGCTAAAAATGGGGAAAATGGGGCAGTAATACCTGAGACAACGGGTCAGGTCGTCACACTTCAACCCCGTATGGTGAAGTTATGCAAAAAAGCGAGTACGCTTGCAATTGTTTTTGCAAAGCGGCCACATGTTAAAATATGACACAAAAAGCGGGTATAGATGCAAATGCCCCCAATTTTAAATAGGCTCAAAAAATCTTAGCCCAATCCTACCCAAGTAGCGGGCCAAATTGGGCTGGCCAAACCCATTTTGATGGCTCTAATAAAAATAATGCAATTGGAACTTCGTAGTCTTTTGCTTTTCAACTTAATTAGGAAGAGAAATTTTCAAGTTGGGTGGGAATATCAAATGAATTTTCAATTTATTATATGTTGTTTTCTGGTTATAAACCATAGGGAAAAAATGGTTGGTCAACTCGTAACAACATCATTAATCATACATCATAATAAAGCTTTACTTATTTCCATTATGTGGTCAAATTTTCGCGGTCAAATTTTTATTTTTTGTTATTTGTATTGTTTAAACCTATTTTTATTTTTCGTTATTTGTATTATTTAAACCTAAATTTGATCCTGCGGTCATTTTTATTAATTTTTGGAGCAATTCACTATAGTTCAGTGCCTGAGAGGGTGCGCACCTCAGAAGCCGCACTGAGTTTTGGCTTACGGATGCTTTATTGGTATTACAGTACTCGCCTAGTTAATCAACTGCTGATATTCAGATTTTACCATGTGGCATGGAAGAATTATAGAAGTATTCTTTGTGTGATGATTGTGTAAGAGGGATGTGTTAGACATTCAGGCGGTGGAGTTGGGATCAAATATGGCGATTCGTGTGTTCTATGGATTTGGAGACCGAGAATTCTTAGAAGCAGACTGTTTCGTGGTTGTGGACTGTGAATATGTGGCCAAAGTTAGGAAGATAATAGTATGTGTTATAATTTAGTTATTGTTGAATTTTGGAGGTTTATTTATCTATTTGTGGATGATCAGAGTTGATTTGGGAGCTCATTGATAGGCTTAATGAGGATGTGTATTCTACGCCAGTTCGGATTGGTTGACTCCATATCGCTGTTGTTAAGGGATGTGTCATTATCACGACCCAAAACCCACCTGGTCGTGATGGCGCCTCTCGTGAAGTCGAGGTCAGCCAACAGAATATTTAACTCCTTAAATATCTGACAGTTATAAATGATAAATAAGCTTAAAGCAGGTATATCATAACTAACAAAACGGACATAACCGCGATAACAAAAAGGCCAACCCAAATCCAGCCCCCAATCGGGGTGTCACAAATCATGAGCTACTACATAGTTCATTAACTACTACAACAATGTATCTAAGAACATAGTCCGAGATAGATGAAATACAAGAAAAGATAAGGAAGAAACAGGGCTGTGGACACTGACAACTACCTCGTCTCTCCGGGTCCGCCTGGTCTGGAGAGAAATTAGCGCTCAGGAACGAACTCTGCTATACCTGTATCTGCACACACGGTGCAGGGAGTAATGTGAGTACTCTGACCCTGTGAGTAATAAAAATAAATAATATCTAACAACATAGAAATCCCACAAAGGCACAATTTATGCTATCTCAAGCTGTAAAATCAGATAAATAGTAAAAACTAGTGAAATACAGTAAGAAAACTCGTTGAGAACAGTTAAAACAATTACTCTCAATCAATAAGAGGTACTCAGGAGCCTGCCCCTCCGGCGCCGTATCAAACTCTCAGTGCAGTATCAGCCCCGCGGGCTCCGTATCAATCACTCAGTACAACACTAGCCCCTCGGGCTCACTCTCACTCATATGGGTACCCGCGCTCACTGTATGTGTGCAGACTCCGGAGGGGCTCCTATATCCCAAGCGCTATCAATAAGGCCTGAAAGCCTGAACAATATCAATACGAGGCATGAAAGCTTGCTCACAATACACTCGAGGCTTTTCTCCTCACATAATACTCGAGGCCTGAAAGTCTCCTCACAATACACTTGAGGCCTGAAAGCCTCCTTACATCACTCATCATATCCTCTCTCATGGACCTCGGCCTCCATTAGTCTAAAAATATAATCAAAAGCCCCTCGGACATCAGTAAATAATCATGCTCAGCACAAACAATGGTTTAAATATCAGTTAAAACTCTAGGTTTGAGTAAAATATGGATGAGTTCATGAAACAGTGTAAATCACATGGACAGAGTTCAAATAATATTTCAAATTGTGAGGAGAACAGTGATGTTAACTCATAAGGAGTTCAAACAGTCGGCAATAAGCCCCAAATATGGCAATAAGCCCAAATCATAGTGAAAACAACAAGTCTTAGCTAATACGCAGTAAAAATGTCATTCAGACTGGACCAAGTCACAATCCTCAATAGTAAATGATCCCGCGCTCGTCATTGAACGCGTGCCTCATCTCAACACCGCACCAAGTTGTACAAGTCCGGGGTCTAAAGCCTTCAGGACATCATTTAAAGTCATTACTCACCTCTAGCGAGCCAAGAGTCTAGCTCGCCAAGCCTTTTCCCCTCGAATCAACTTCCTCGCGCATCGAATCTGACCAAAACCACAAGAAATGTGTTACACTAAGCTAAAGGAACATAACCCAATCGAAAATACTCGAAAAACATCGAAAATTATGAAGTTGGCAAAACCCAAGCCCCGGAACCACTTCTCTTACGAAATTCATATCACCGGATTCCTCGTCTCGCCACGAGTCTATACATATCAAATTTATCAAAATCGGGGTTCCAATGCCCCTTCAAATTCCAAATTTACATTCCAAAAACCAAGCCCTAGTTCTTCCAATTTTTTTACCCCAATTTTCCATGAATTAAAGGTAGATTCTTCAATATAATGATGTTTCTAGGCCATAGAACTTACCTCCGATGAATTACCAATCAAAACTCTCTAAAAATCCCGTCAATAGCTCTCAAGCTCGCTCAATAATGGAGGAAAAAATGATGGAACTCGCGGATGAAATAACCCTTTAAACCCTTCTGTGCACAGTCCTTTTCACTTCTGCGGTCCCGCTATCGCTTATGCGGGACTGCTTCTGCGGCCAAATGACCGCTTATGCGGTTTTTCATTAATTACCCAGCTTCCGCTTTTGCGATTCACTATCCGCTTCTACGAATTCCCAAGACTGCTTCTGCGATTACACACACGCTCCTGCGGACCCGCTGATGCGGAAAGGGTACGCTTTTGTAGAACTCACCACTCAAGCACCAAGATCACTTCTGCGCCGCCATACCTGCTTCTGCGGTCCACTTCCGCAAAAGCAGAAATACCAGATGACAGCAAATTTACAGACTTGAAGCAACTTCAAAAATTCTCGTTTAACCACTCAAATTCACCCCGAGGCCCCCGAGACCTCAACCAAAAGCACCAACACATCCTAAAACCTTATTCAAACTTGTTCCAATCCTCCAAACATGTCAAACCATGCTAAAACCATTAAATCACATTGAATTCAAGCCTAAGTTTCTTCAAAACTTCCGAAATGCACTTTCAATCAAAAGCCCAACCAAACGACGTCCAAATGACCTGAAATTTTGTCCACACATCCAAAATCACCTAACGAAGCTATTGCAACTCTTGTAATTCCATTCCGACCCCCGGATCAAAATCTCACCTACCAACCGGAGTTCGCCAAAATTCAACCTTCACCAATTCAAGCCTAATTCTACACCGGACCTCCGAATTAAATTCTGATCGCACTCCTAAGTCACAAATCATCACCCGAAACTAACTGAATCACCCGAATTCACATCTGAGCCTTCTAACTATATAGTCAACTTCCGATTGACTTTTCCAAAACAAGCTTCCTTCTAAGAGGCTAAGTGCCTCATTTCCAACTAGAATCCATCCAATTCTACCCGATCAACTCAAATACTGATATTGAAACATAGAGCAACACAACATGGGGAAAACGGGGCGGTAACTCACGTGACGACGGGCCAGGTCGTCACAGTCATTTGGTTGAAGTTGAGCTTATTCATGTTCTGATGTATTCTGTGAGTTGCTACGTGGGGTTGTGATCCGTTATTTATATACACACACGGTGTGGTTATGGTTGGGATTTATAGCGAACTTTGTGTGATTTTGTGATTGGCGTGTGGAAAGATTGATTGCACATTGGTTATGCTCTTTCGGGTTTGTGTGGCATTGTGTCATTTGCTTCTCGGTTATTGATTTTGAGCAGGGTGGCTTGAGCTATTTCATATGGACCAATGTTTGGATGGGGTCACGCATTGCGGCTGAGTTATATTAAGATATGAAACTTTGTGTTAGATTCATATGTTATGGTTCTACGGTGTGTGATAGGGTTTTAGCATTGCGTTGTGGTGGTACTTATTGAGCTTGCAGGACGGTTCTCTTGTTTGAGTCATTCTCTATGTTTGAGTACATTTGAATTGTTGCATATTGGTGCACGGTTTGTGGCTCTGGGTAGTATTGGTGTGGCATGTAAGTAGAGAAGCTAGTATTTGATAAGATGAGGTCATCGTATCAAGAATGGTTGCTATTGGATTTTATTGTGGTATATTTGGAAGGATAATATCGGAAGTCGGCATAGAAATGGCTATAGTTCTTGTCAAGGATCAGGGGCCCCATAACATGTTGATATGATGAATGGTTATGAGTTCTATGTGTTTCTTTTATCGTCTACAGTATACAAAGGTTTTAGAACGAGTTTTTGTTATATATGAGATTTATTACCGGTATTGGGTTAGTTTATGCAGGTATTGTGATTAGACATCATTGGAATAAGTATTTGAGTTATGTAGTATATCATATGATTGTGTCTTGGGTTATGGTTATGGCTTGTGCATCTTGTTCAGGCTTATACAGACTGTAGATGTGAGGTTCGGGTCTTATAGGAAATTTTGGATGTTGGAAATTAGGTTCTAAAATTTGTGAGCTAAGGTTGGATTAATGATCTTCAGTTATAATGTGTCGTCAAGATTATATGTATTAAGGTGATGTGGAATCACCCCCGGGTATGTGCATTGTAAGGTTACATATTGATCTGATGGCTTAAGAATAGCTATGGGCACGTTCGAGGACGAACGTATGTTTACGTTAAGGAGAAAGTAACAACCCGACTGGTCATTGTAAGCATTTACATTTCACACGGTAGTTTATGGGAATGAGTAGCTCCGTATGATGTATTATAACTTATGTGAATCGTCGGTTCTGGTTTGCAGGTTATTTGAAATGGATCTGGAAGAATGAATTTCATTGTTGAAGATTTAAGTTGGATAGGTTGACCAACTTTGACTTTTTGTGAATTTGACCCCGGAACGGAGTTTTAATGGTTGCGATTGGTCCGGATGGTGATTTTGGACTCAGGCATATTTCCGGATTTTCATTTGGATGTTTCTAGAAGGTTTCGTCACAAATTGGTGAAAATTAAAAATTTGAAGGTTTGGAATGTTCACAAGTTTGACCGAGAGTTGACTTTGTAGATATCAAATTTAGATTGTGGTTTCGCAAATTGGAATATCTTCTTTATGTCATTTAGGACCTGTGTGCAAAATTTGGGTTTATTCTGGGTTGATTTGTTATATTTTGGCACGACATATGGAAGTTGTAAAGTTCATCAGGTTCGAATTGAGGTGCGATTCGTCGTTTGGTGTTATTATGTGTGTTTTGAGGCCTCGAGTAGGTTCATGTTGTGTTTTGGTACTTTTTGAAATGTTTGGAAGGGGTCCCGAGGTGCTAGGACATGTTTCGAGTTGATTTCGGATGATTTTGGCACTGCTGTGTTCTGCTGATTTCTTGTGTCACAGTTCTACATCGTGATCGCGATTAGTTTTTTCCGCGATCACGTAAAGTTGTTTGAAGTCTAGAAGAAGTTGTTCTTCGTGTTCATGAGTCCTCAGACGCGTACGCATAGGTTGATTCAGATTGTGCATAGCGTTCGTGCAGCATTCGCATTGTGTATGGCTGAGTTAGGCAGTCGATGGCCCCTTCTTCGTGTTCGCGACCCTTCTACCGCATTTGCGTAGCTCTGTATTCTGTGTGTATCGTGTTCGCGAGTCTTGTGCCATGAACTCATAGAGTATTTTAGCGGCAACTTTCTTTTGTTCATCGTGAACACGATGTCTTTTCCGCGTTCGCGTAAGAGGATGCCTAGGCAAAAGTATTAAGTACTCTATTTCGAGGGTTTCAACCATTTTTGCATTTTTGGATGTATGGAGCTTGGATTGAGGCGATCCTTGAAGCAATTTTCACCATGTGGACTGGGGTAATGTTCTCTACTCTTTTTTGATTTTATATCATGAATCTATCTTTGTTTTAGGCATTTGATTGAGGGTTTTAAAATAGAAAATTTGGTGTTTTAGCCTAAAGTTTCATAAAGTGAATTTTTTAGTTTTGAACATCGATTCAGAGTTGGATTTGCATGAAACTCGTATAGTTGGACTCGTAATTAGAAGTATTGTTGGATTTTGTGCATTTTATTAGGTTCCGAGATGCGGCTACGGGTTTTGACGTTTTGTCCGATTTTGGGGCTTTTGAGTAAAGATTCGACCTTTATCAATTGAAATTGTTTCCTTAGGTATTACTTGATATTCTTGAGTTGTTTTTAGCCAGTTTCGAGTCGTTCAGAGGTCGGTACGCACGGGATGGTATATTTGGAGTATCATTTGGCTTGCTCGGTATTGGATTCGGCTTATTCGAGGTATGTAACAGAAACTTGGTGTTGAGGGTATGAAACCCTGAATTACGTGTTATGTGTTTGGTGTTAAGGTGACACACATGCTAGGTGACAGGCGTTTGGGCGTCCACCGTGTAAGTTATGACTCCATTATTTTTGTGGTACTGTGTAGTTACCTGATCTTATCTGTAACCATGAAATCTCTATGTACTCAAGTAATTGAGTTTCAATCTCCCTAGAGATCATGTTTAGGCTATATGCTGGTACTGTTGGGACCCACAGTGGTCGTTTCTTTCTGTTGACTTATTGATTTTTTTGAAATTTTGCACTTAGTCATATTCATTGATTACATATCATATCCAGTCTCTGTTGTTATTTATTGATACATCATATTATTATTTTTGGGCTATTTTCATGACATTGTGAACCCGAGAGAGAGAGAGAGAGAGAGAGAGAGAGAGAGAGAGAGAGAGAGAGAGTGGAAAGATCGATGACTGAGTGAGGCTGAGAGCATGATTATGAGTGATATTTATGGGACCGAATTGCACGCTGCAACAGGTTTTACTGGTTTATGATATAGCGCGAGCTAAAGGAGCCCCTACGGAATCTGCTCATACCCCAGTAAGTGTAGTTGATTATATATATACATGTGGATCGGGTTGCACACCGCAAAGAGCCTTATGGTTTTATATATATATATATATATATATATATATAGAGTGATGAGTGACTGAGTGTGCTGAGTATTGATCGTGGTAGGAGAGAGTGCAAGACAGTGAGATTGAGTACTCTAAGTGTGCGAGTACATGAGTTCATCACTGAGATAAATTGCATTTGACGTGCGTACTTAAGATACATGCTTAGAGATGTAGTTTCTTCTGCTACCCGATTTTGGTGACATTCAAGATTTTACCTGTATCTTGACATGTAGGAATTGAGATGTACTTTCTTCATGCTAACTAAAAATAAAACCTCTTATTTATTATTGAAAGGATTTTTGAAAAAATTACAGTTTTCAAGCTTACTCATTGTCGATGCCATCCTTTTTTCTAAAGCGAAATCGGGTATATGACATTTGGGAAGACAACTCTTTTACTACTTTGGGAATTGGGTTTTTGAGATTTTGGAGAGTCGCCACCAAATGATTATAGTGCATTATGACACTTTAAGAAGAATTAAAGATGAAAACCAAAGTTGGGTAAGGGCTTGAAAATATCCCGAGTAGAAGGTGTTAGGCACCCCTCAAGATCCACTAGTGTGGTTCATGGCCATGCTACAATTGTGACTTTAAATGCAAGCAAATAGGTAAACAAGCAAGCATTGCAAATATAGGAAAACTGTTACAAATAAAAATTTAAAAATGCTGAAATTTAGAAGATAACAGTTTTGCAATTTAAGAAGAGATACGCAATGAGGGGAGAGATCAAATAATGATGCAAATAACTTAGGAAAATAAACAGAAACGGAAGTTTGGAAAAGGTTTGGGGCAACTTTTGAAAAAACTTGAAAATAATAAATTAATAAAGAGGAAGGGGGTCCTAGGTTTTTACATTACATGGATCATTCGCACAATACCGGTACCTGATTGTACGCATAGTGTTATCGTGTAATCATCATCTCCATGTCTACCCTTCCCACCCCGTTAAGGTATTAAAGCACGAAACGGTATCGTTTACTTACCGCATACTACTACCCATCCCAGTTCTATCAGTCCTGGGGGTATTAGAACTTCTAATCCTAAATGGGAAAGAAATGGATGGAGGTCTTTATGGGGTTTAAAGAATAAAATTCTACTCGACATTCAAAAAATGTAGCAAGTAAGAGGGTAGAACAAACAATCATACAAGGCTCAAATTAACCCCATAAATCAAAGAATCAATTAGTTTAGCATGCCTTAACAAATACTGGTTTGGTCTTAGATTATATTTAAGCACCGAAAGGACTGGTTCAACACATGTGGTTTAGGCAGAAAGTCTGCATTAGGCAACTCGGATACAGTTGTCAGGTATTAAGGTATTCAACGCGAGTTATTTAGAAAAGTACTGATTTCAGAAGATAGACTAATGCAGAAGAGTTTTTGAAAGAGAGTACAGACTGCAGACTTAGCTTGGAAATGAGTTTTAAAGAAAATCAGTGGACTGTCCAGTTATAAACACAGAAATAATTGTAAAGAGTTTTGGAGAAAAGACAGAACCATCTGTGGCAAGAGTAAGCTGCAGAATTGTTTTAAAAGACGAGTTCAGGAAGACTAGATTTTGGTTGGAAAACGCTTAAACAGAACAATAGAAAAGAAAACCATTTCAGAAAGGATGCAGCTTTGAAGAACTTAACTTTTAGGACAAATGTACACTGATTCGAGAGAGTTTTATCAAAAAGATTAAGGCTTTTGAAAATGTTACTGAATTAAGGCGTTAAGGACCAGTTAACAGATCATTATCAGACGAACTTGATGCGAAATCCTATAGGCATGATATCTACATTTGATTTTTTCAGAATCTGTTAAAGAATTTATGAAGAGATGACTGTTTTTAATTAATCCTACAATTTGCCTAATGAATATGAATTCCCTACAAATATGATATCTATACATGAATTTTCAGAAAAAGCTTAGAATTCCTATAGGCGGGATCTCTACAAGCGTTAGTTACAGAATATGAGCGTTAAATCCTATATGCATGCTTTCTATGTAATTTGCAGTATAGATAAACATTAAACCCTATAGGCAGGATTTCTAGGTGACTTGCAGCATAATTAAACGTTAAACCCTATAGGCATGGTATCTATGTGATTGAATCAGAGATGTTAAACAAACCTATAGGCATGATTTCTAGAAAAAAGAGAGTCCTAAAGCATGATATCTACCCATATTAATTCAAGAAAGTGAAACCCCTCCCACACCCTTTTACTATATTTCCCCGAGTTTTTATACAAATTATTACAGGCCAGAAAATAGATAATAAAAATACATCAAAAGCCAACAGCTAGATCCGAGCAGCCTAATTCAATCCTAATGTCCAATAACATGTGTTTAACTAACTCCGGGTTCCATATTTCCAAAGCCTTCTCATTACCCAGGGTGTTTCAAAGTTCCAAGGAATTGTAGGGATCCCCGGCATTGCTTCCACCCCAGATACCATTAGAATTAGAATAGTGCAGTGTGGAAGAGCCAGCTCTCAGGCATCCAAGTTCAGAGGGAGCTCAGGGGTCCCAAAGCATGGCTTGCAAGAGAGGGGCAGACCTTATAGCTAGGAATATGTGCAAAGTGAAAGAGAATTAGGAAGCCATGACAGGTAGTGGTCATACCTAGCCATAAGGTAGGCTGGCACACCCCTGACCACTTGTTTAGACAAACAAATTAGGAGAAAACCCTTGCAGGTCAAACCAAAGTCTGGATAGTGATTAGGACACTATCAGACCCAAGTCCAAGGCTCAAGCACATAAAAATGCGAGAAAGGGAGTGGTAATTGATTGAGTTAGGGATTCAAAGAACCCAGTTCAAGACCATAGGCAACAATATTTGAGTGTTGCTATGCCCTGAACCGTAACTCATATACAAAAGGGTAACGGGGTAAAGGGGATTCACAGAATATCAAATTCATGACAAACAATCGATTGCCTGCAAAACATAAATACAGCAATATAAAGGAGAAGAAACATGTAGCCATAAACTAAAACAAATATCAACTAAAGGAAATAGGCATAATTAAACACATTGTTGTGGAGGCATGTAAACTAACTGAAACATACCAGTAGAGAAGCAAAAGAAGTGCAGAAGAAAGTAAAGACAGTCCACAACAGCACAAGTATCAAAGCGAGAATTTTAAAGTGAAATTGAATTGTGAACTCAGATGGTGTTCTGCGTTTGTCTGTTTGAAAGAGAAGAGAGTAGGTATTTATAGCTTTGAAAACGTGTAGGGAAATAAGGTAATAAGTAAAATTAAACCTCAAACATGGAAACAATCACCAAGTGATTACCCTTAAATTAAGGAAACACTGCTTAACGGGTCAGTAGTCCTAATTAAGGAAAGAAAACCAGTTTGGGGCAGATTGATTATTACCATAAAAAGGGTAGTAAAAGCATGAAGTAAATAATCCAGTCAAAGTACGAAATATACTTGTTTTGGGAAAGGGTTCAACATGGTAAAAAATCATAATAAAGGGAGTAAATCAATTAATTTTCAAACGAATGAGTAGAAAATTAGGGCTCGTAAGAGAACCTTCTGCAATCAGTCACAGGATCAAAGGAATCAAGATCATACAGGAAAGGAGCATGATACTGCACTTTATTATATAAATAGAAAGGAATGAACAAGCATGCAGTGTTAAACGAATTGGCAAAAATAAGCAACACAAACATACAATGGCAGTAAGGGTAAGCTAGGGCTCAGTAGTAAGAAAAATATTCGAAGCATAGTAGTCAAGCAGGTCAGGTAATTCACAGTGAAGCAAATAAAGAGAGCCAGAAACGAGTGAATGTCTCATAGTAGGAATAAAAATGAGAAAAATTCTAGAGAAAGATTAGGGCTTTGACAATAAACAGATAAGAACTCGAAATTAAACAACTAAACGAAGAAGAAAGAACCAGTAACTTTTAGAACCCGGATAAACTAAAAAAAGGAATTAGGATTTTTTAACATGCATGAAACGGATAGAGGAGAAATCATTAGTAAATCATAGCCAAAACATAAACAAGTTAAAGAATCAGATCTTTTTGAAAAACTTAAAGGAAAAACCCTAACAAAGGGTTGTTTTACAAGAAAAGTCGAAGAACTTTTGAGAACACACTTAAACATGCAAGTACAGATCTAGAGCAATTGTAGAAGAAAAATCAATAACATCCCAAAGATTAGGGTTTCAGAGAACCTAGAAAGGTGAGAGAGGCCTTGGAAATTAACGATTTAACTAGGAACGCCTAGGATCTGACCCGAACGGCAATGGCTGGCCGGAGAAATGTCAGGGACGACCGGAGAAAAGTCATGAGTGGAAGTCAGGCAACGATTGGACCAGATTCCTTCCAGATTTGGTCGTGAAATCATGGAAGCGAACACTCAGAAGCTCTGGGAGGCCATTATACATCTCCGATGGCCATGGGAGGCCATGGATTAGGGCGGAATTGAGAGGCGGCGGCTAGGGTTCATGAGGGATTAGAGAGAATAGAGAGAGAAGAGGGGTTTCAGAGGCGGCTGTTAGAGAGAAATGAGGGGTCAGGGTTGGTTAGGTGAGTTTTAAAAGGAAAGGAGTGATCGTGGCCGTTGACCAAAAGGATCAACGGCCAGGATTAAAAGAAATTCGGGCGGGTTAAGGAATTGGGTTAAGGGGTCGGGTTAAAAATGAAAATTGTGTCGCTTAATTGGGTTTGAAATTGGGTTTATTTTTAGGCTAAAATTGTAATGGAATTGGGGTTATAATTGAAATGAAATAAGGTCAAAACTTAAATAGCCAGTTTTCCTTTTATTTTTATAAAATGATAGAAATGATTTTGAAATTAAATTAAAGCGACTGAATCAGTTAATGACATATAAATGTTAATTTAAAAATACTAGAACCAATTTTATAATTATAAAATACTATAAAATCTTAAAGAGGCTAGTATTGCAATTTCATGCAACTTAGTTTTTAAAAATACCAAACGAATTGGTAAAAATATGCAAAAATTATGTTAGCTATACTTTGATGTAAATATGAGAATAAAAATAAATTTCCCACCAAAATGATAGTTTTAGAAATAATTATCGGATTTTATGGTATAAAAATAGGCAATAAGTTGGTTTAAAAATCATTAAAATGCCAAAACCCTTTGGTGTACTTATATATGCTCTTTTGAAAGTATTTTGGGTATAAAAATACATAAGGAAAAAATTGGGTATCAACAGCTGTCCCTCTTTATCCGGAAAGGATGAAAGAGTTGTCGGGTAAAGATATGATGACCAATTTTGACAGGAAGCGGCGATTTGAAAAGGGTTTTACCGAGCTCTGGTTTCTGAGCTGCCAACATATCCCTGGTTTTATAGGAATCAGGCCGTATGTAGTTCAGGAACCATTGACGAAACATGCCGATGGAGATTTGAAGGACGGATACGATGCTCGGGGGAGGCAAAAGGTGTTTTGAAGTTGATAGGCTGCGGGAGCCGGAGTGGAATCGCTCCTGCCGAGATGGTCGATGCTAGCTGGTGTACCTACAAGTCAGCAATACAGGCGTATATCGTGCATAAACTTAAATGTGATGCAAGTTTCCGTTGGAACATGAATGCTGTCCTCGGACAGTTAGGATGACGTCCTTGGACCATGATGTCTTGGGCCGTGAGGCGCAAAATTAAGGATTTGCAGGCTATGAAATGATGTTCTCGGCTATGATAATGGTGCCTCCGAACCATGATGCCTTTGAATAATGATGTGCAAGATATAAAGTGGGGTCCTCGGGCCATGGCATGGTGTTCTCGGGCTATGAAGATGATGCCTCCGAACGATGACGCCTTTGGGACATTTGGCGATATTTCATCCCATGAGATGCAAGATTTGGTAGTATTTCAGCCGATGCAAAAGCATAAATGGCGATATTCCAATTGACGGAAGTTTAAATGAGACGGCGATGTTTCAGCCGATGCAAGAAACGTAAATGGCGATATTTCAACCGACAGAAGTTTGAATAAGACAGGCGATGTTTCAGCCGATGCAAGAAATGTAAATGACGATATTTCAGCTGGCATAGAATTTAAATACAGCAGGCGGTGTTTCAGCCGACGCAAGAAATATAAATGGCGATATTTCAGCCGACAGAGAATTTAAATGAAACAGGTGATATTTCAGCCGATTGCAAGACGTAAGTAAAGGTGGCGATATTTCAGCCATGCAAGTGGAGGTAGAGCTTAACCTCGGAAGGCATAAGGTAGCCTTATGCAATGCAGGAAAATGCCGATGGAGACAACGCTTAGTCTCGAAAGGCAGAAAGGTATCCTTATGCAATGCAGGAAAATACGGATGAAGACAACGCTTAGTCTCGAAAGGTAGAAAGGTAGCCTTATGCAATGCAGGAAAATGCAGATGGAGACAACACTTAGTCTCGGAAGGCAGAAAGGTATCCTTATGCATGTAATGTAGGATGAAGACAAAGCTTAGTCTTGGAAGGTAGAAAGGTAGCCTTATGCAGATAATGCAGGATAGAGACAACGCTTAGTCTCGAAAGGCAGAAAGGTAGCCTTATGCAGATAATGCAGGATGGAGACAACGCTTAGTCTCAGAAGGTAAAAAGGTAGCCTTATGCGATGCGGGGCAATGCAGATGCAGACAACGCTTAGTCTCGAAAGGCAGAAAGGTAGCCTTATGCAATAAGATAAAGCGAATTGTAAGAACAAAAAATTCTTAGCTGATAGCTGATCATGATATTGCGGTTGTTGGGCCATTGCGTGTAGATAGCAAATGCGCATAGGTGTAATGGTTCGATGTGGTTGCGTAACACTTTTGGTAACTTTGTGACTTGGGTGCTGTAAACACGTGATTTTTGACCCTCCCCGAGAATTTTCACAAGTTTAGCGTAAAATATTTAGTTTAGGCCTAATATAACTATTTTAGATAATTTTGACCCTTTTACTTTATTTCGTTACAAAAATGAAAAATACAAAAAAAGGATATATATAAATCTCAGTTTATGTATTTTCATAAACTTGAAAAATACAAAAATAGTACCTTATTTTTTATCTTTATATAGTTTCAAAAATTATAATTAAAAAAAAAATGATGTCATTAATATTTTGTAATCATTTTAAACTTGAAATAGTACTTTATATTTTATCTTTATATAAAAAACAAAAATTGCAAAAAATAATTTTATTAATGTTTTGTAGTCATTTTAAACTTGAAAAATACAAAAATAGCACTTTATATTTTTATCTTTATATAAAAACGAAAATTGCAAAAAAATAGTTTTATTAATGTTTGGTAGTTATTTTAAATCTTGAAAAAATATAAAAATAGTTTTGTCTTATTTTATAGTTATTTTGCTTGCGTAGGATTAATTAAATAACATCGTGTTCTTATTCTCGGTTACGAGCAAAGGATAATATTCGGGTTCAAAATACCAGGTTTTAGGCATAATTTTCGGACCTAACTCATAATAATCCGTGTCCACCACACGTGGGGAATACGGAACACAAGACATTTTTGGACCCATAACTACACGTGAGACCATCACACTTTGCACCCCACTCTCTCACCTATACACACACGGACACATAGCGACACATGGGGACGGGGGACACGGGCAGAGGCATGCAATACAAAAAGGGGAAAATAACACAATACATAGACAGGATAGAGAATACACGTGAGGGAGAGGACATTGACGTTGGAAAAGGGGGCTGGGTTTCATTTGAAATAGAAAAAAAACGTTAAAAGAGGGAGGGGAATGAACTGAAGAAAAGGGAGAACGTTTTGGACAAAAGCTCACGTTGGAGCAGAAAAACGGACAGAGAACGAAAACCAAACAAACACTACTGTTCATCATTCTTCTTCATTCTTGAAGAAGAGAGAAGCCAAACTGAACCAAAAGAAACAGACCATCTCCCGTCGTCAACCACCAGTACAGTCCGTCGACCAGCCCTCCTCCAACGACCGTCCAACCACCATCTCGCCAAACGACAACCAAACCAGTCGACCACCCCACGCCAAACCACATCCAAACCAGTAGCGTCGCCCAGCTCGTCCTCAAGGCCAGCAGCCCGCCTTCCGTCGTCTTTCCCAGCAGCCGGCACGAGCAAACGACCAGCTCGACCTCCGCCATTTCTGCTGCTTCGTCGCTGGCCAGTCGCGACCAGCAGTCCGCCTTCCGTCGTCTTCCCCAGCCTTCCGGCGAGCTAGGGGTTTGTTAAGTTTCGTCTTTGAGTGTCGTCCGACGAGGTCGTCCATTCGAGGTTGGAGGTCGTTATCCAAGGAGCCTGTTCCAGTTGCCGAGTCGAGGTTGCCGTATGTTGGTTCCGGTCTATGGTCGTCGCAGTCAAATTTTTTCCGACGAGTTTAAGCTGCTGAAATTCGACCGTGCCATAAGGTGAGTATTCTGTTACATTTTTCGTTGGGTCATTTTGTAGTTTGATCTTA
>MU675169.1:68574-91554 GCA_026770625.1 Nicotiana glauca
GGAATTCAAATCGGTGACTTGGGACACTATAAATCTCCCAAGTGGCGACTCTGAATTAAATAACTAAATCCCGTTTCGATTGTCCTTTAATTAGAAAAACTCCCTCTACCACGCCCTTCGCGGGGTGCGGTAGTCAAAAAGGAGGTGTGACAGGTGCCTACATCCAAAGAAAATTGTGAGTTTTGTAAAGGGGAAAGGTTAGTTCACTCTTCCGTGGCTTTCGACATCGTGCATCACTGGGTAACGTTGCTAAACAACAGCTATCATAGTTATGCATGATTTAACAAATATAACGTAAGTAGAAAATAGCTTTGTTTAGATGAACCAACAACTACAACGCGGTTCAAGGCATTGCAACTTCTCTAACTCTAGAATTTTGAGGGTCCTCAAAATTCTGCCCCAGTTTACTGGGCTGGCACTCCTGATGGCTACGCTGAACGAATGCAAGATCGACTTCATAATTTTGAGGGTCCTCCTCAAAATTCAGCCCCAGTTTAGTGAGGTGACATTCTTGGTGATGAGCGGCTGAAGACCAACATGGAAATTTTGAGGGTCCTCCTCAAAATTCTGCTTCAGTTCCAATAATTGGGGGGAAATGAGAGTTTTATTAAATTGTGACCGAACCCATAGGGTTGCCTACATATCCCCTCTTAAACGGGAATCAAGTCAGGCTTAGTTCAAATTACATCATAAAGTAATCATAGGTGATTACACATAATATCGTTTCACTGCACCTGAGTTGATTTGCTTTGGCCAGGCTTCTCCATCCATTTATGCAAGAATAAGGGCTCCTCCAGTTAGAACCCGGTGAACCATGTACGGACCATGCCAGTTGGGAGAGAACTTTCCTTTGGCTTCATCTTGATGTGGGAATATCTTCTTCAACACCACCTGCCCCGGTGTAAACTTCCTTGGCTTAACTCTCTTGTTGAAGGCTCTGGACATTCTGTTCTGATACAACTGACCGTGGAAAACTTCATTCATCCTTTTCCTATCTATAAGGGCTAACTGCTCGTAGCGACCTTTTACCCATTCTGCGTAATCCAACTCTGCTTCTTGTATGATCCCCAAGGAGGTAATTTCTACCTCGGCTGGAATGACCTCCTCTGTGCCATAAATCAGCATGTAGGGAGTTGCCCCGATTGATGTGTGGACCGTGGTGTGGTATCCCAGCAAAGCAAAGGCTAATTTCTCATGCCATTATTTGTGACTTTCGACCATCTTCCTTAGTATCTTCTTGATATTCTTGTTGGCCGCCTCTACAGCTCCATTTATCTGAAGCCTGTAGGCTGTAGAGTTCTTGTGTTTGATTTTGAACATTTCACACATTGCTTTCATCAAGTCGCTGTTGAGATTGGAACCATTGTCAGTGCTGATTGATTCTGGAACTCCAAATCCGCAAACAAATATGATCACGGACGAAGTCTGCCACAACTTTCTTAGTCACTGCTTTGCATGAAGCTGCTTCAACCCATTTGGTAAAATAATCGATTTCCACCAGGATAAATCTGTGCCCATTAGATGCGGCAGGCTCGATAGGTCCAATGACATCCATTCCCCAGGCGGCGAACGGCCACGGTGAGCTTGTTGCAGTAAGCTCCTTTGGTGGCACCTTTATCATGTCTGCATGTATCCGACAACGATGGCATTTGCGAACATAATGGATACAGTCTGTTTCCATAGTCATCCAAAAATAACCTTCTCGGAGTATCTTCTTTGCTAAGACAAAACCATTCATGTGTGGCCCGCAGGTCCCCGTATGCACTTCGTCCAATAGTCTGGTTGCTTCCTTTGCTTCGACACACCTTAACAAACCCAAATCAGGAGTCCTCCTATACTGGATTCCCCCACTATGAAAGAAGTTGTTGGATAATCTTCGGAATGTGCGTTTTTGAGTGGCGTTGGCAAGTTCTGGGTATTCTCCCGTTGTCAAGTATTCCTTGATGTCGTGGAACCATGGTTTTCCGTCCGCTTCTTCCTCAATGTGAGCAAAATAAGCTGGTTGATCATAAATCTTCACTGGGATAGGATCAATGAAATTCGTGTCTGGATGTAGGATCATGGATGACAAAGTAACCAATGCGTCATCGAACTCGTTCTGGACCTTGGGGGCATGTTGAAATTCTATCTTTGTGAATATTTTCCTTAACTCCTGTATATGATGCAAGTAGGGAAGTATCTTAGAGTTTTTGGTTGCCCATTCTTCTCGAACTTGATGTATGAGCAGGTCTGATTCCCCAATCACTAGTAACTCTTGAATGTTCATGTCAATGGCCATCTTGAGTCCAAGGATGCAAGCTTCATATTCAGCAATGTTGTTTGTGCAAGGGAACCTAAGCTTGGCGGATACCGGGTAATGCTGGCCGGTTTATGATACTATGACTGCCCCTATGCCAACTCCTTTAAAATTGGTGGCCCCGTCGAAAACAACCTCCAACCATCTTAGGATTCCGCAATATCTTCTCCTACAAAGGACACATCTTCATCAGGAAAATACGTTTTCAGGGGTTCGTATTCTCCACCGATAGGGTTCTCGGCAAGGTGATCTGCGATGGCTTGACCCTTGATTGCTTTCTGAGTCATGTAAACAATGTAGAACTCACTCAACAAGATTTTCCACTTGGCGAGATTGCCCATGGCTTGACCCTTGATTGCTTTCTGAGTCATGTAAACAATGTAGAACTCACTCAACAAGATTTTCCACTTGGCGAGCTTGCCCGTGGGCATGGGCTTCTGGAAAATATACTTCAGCGGGTCCATCCTATATATGAGATAAGTGGTGTAGGCATAGAAATAATGCCTCAATTTCTGAGCTACCCAAGTCAAAGCACAATAGGTGTGCTCTAATAAGGAGTACCGAGCCTCGTATGGGGTAAACTTCTCACTGAGGTAGTAGATGGCTTGCTCCTTTCTTCCCGTCTCATCATGTTATCCCAGAACACAACCGAATGCTCCATCCAAAACTACAAGATAAGGCAATAAAGGCCTTCCTGGCTCGGGCGGAACCAAGACTGGTGGTGTTGACAAGTACTCTTTGATTCTATCAAAGTCTTTCTGACAATCGTTAGTCCATTTAGTAGCAACGTCTTTCTTCAGCATTTTAAAGATGGGTTCACAAATGACTGTGGACTAGGCTATGAACCAGCTGATATAGTTGAGTCTCCCCAGGAAACTCATCACGTCCTCCTTGTTCTTTGGCAGTGGAAATTCTTGGATGGCTTTGACCTTTGATGGGTCCAACTCTATTCCTCGACGACTCACGATGAAACCTAGTAGTTTTCCGACAGGAACGCCAAATGCACACTTGGCGGGATTCAGTTTTCGGGTTATACCTTCTCAGTCTATTGAAGAACTTTCTCAGATCTTCCATATGATCAGTGGATTTCTTGGATTTGACGATGACATCGTCCACATATACCTCGATCTCCTTGTGTATCATGTCGTGAAAGATAGTAGTCATGGATCTCATGTAGGTGGCGCCAGCATTCTTCAATCCAAATGGCATCATTTTGTAGCAATACATTCCCCACGGTGTGATGAAAGCCGTTTTCTCTGCATCCTCCTCATCCATCCATATCTGATAATACCCAGTGAAACAATCGACAAAAGATTGCAACTCATGCTTGGCGCAGTCGTCGATAAAAATGTGTATGTTTGACAAGGGGAAGTCATCCTTGGGACTGGCCCAATTGAGATCCCGGTAGTCGACACAGATTCTAACCTTCCTGTCCTTCTTTGGTACTGGCACGATGTTGGCTAAACATGTTGGATACTCAACCACTTTGAGAACCTTAGCCTTGACTTGCTTAGTGACCTCTTCTTTAATTTTCAAACTCATGTCGGGTTTGAATTTCCTGAGCTTCTGTTTTACTGGCGGACAAGCGGGATCTGTTGGAAACTTATGAGCTATAATGGCCGTGCTGAGGCCAGTCATATCATCATACGACCAGGCAAATATGTCCTCATATTCTTTCAAAAATTTAGTATATTCCTCCTTTTCTGACGGAGACAAGTGAACACTGATGCGAGTTTCTTTGACATTCTCTGTATCTCCCAAATTAATGAACTCATTTTCTTCCAAGTTAAACTTAGGTCTGTTCTCAAAATTCTCAACCTCTCTGACGACCTCTTCAGGTATTTCATCTTCTCTGAATCTATGTCCTTTTGTTGCGTTGTTTCGTTGCAAGTCACAGTTGTTGGTTCATCATCAAGATAAGTAATAGTAATGCTGTATAAAATAGAGTAAATGATAGAGAAAATAATAAGCAAGATATATATGATAAACCGAAATGCTTTGATTAAATTCATAATTGTTTGAAACATCGGAGCTCTTTTCAAAATTATAGACAATGTGGAAAGAAAATCAACAAGTAAAATAAAATGAGATGCATGGTGCTTCTGTTTAGCCTTGCTACCCCGAAGCCTTTCGTGCCCTGACGGTCCTATTTGACCAATTGCTGAGGTGATCTCCTTTGTTCACAGCTTGTATGGAAGGGCCTTCCTCCCCCTCCTCCTTAAAAAGAACACAACAGTCCATGTCATCATCCTCCTGGAACAAATTCTTCACAGCTTCCAACGCTTCATCTTCTTCTGACCCATATATAGTATCTGCTGGATGGAAGGTCTACTCCAGGCTAAATATTGGAAACTTCAATGGATAGTAGGGGTCGCGCCATGGTGGCGACCAGTTCCAGAATTCTTCCCAAGTATAACCGTACCCTATGCCAAATGTAGTGCCATGATTCTTCAGTTTGATGGATTTAGTGATCCCCTAGAGATTCTTACTGAGTCCCTTTCCAGGCTCGTACCTGCACCAATTCAGGATACTTTCGTTCTTGTTGCCCCACCATTTTTCCTTGTCTACATCGTTGACCCTTTCGATGTGGTGGTATGTCTCTCAGCCTATTTTCCTTATACCCCCGATCATTGGGATGGTCTGGCACTATATATGGGGTTACTACTATCACCATGAATGATCACCTCTTGGTGATTCCATTCAAACTTTACTGCCTGATGCAGGGTCGATGCTACGGCTCCAGCAGCGTGGATCCAAGGGCGTCCTAACAACAAGTTGTAGGATGCCGGGACATCTATCACTTGGAAGTCGACGTCGAACCATGTCGGCCCCATTTGCAAGCAAAGGCTGATTTCTCCAATAGTAGATCTCTGGGACCCGTCGAAGGCTTTTACATTGATAGCCCCGTCTTTGATCTCGTGTAGGCTTTTCCCCAAAGTTCTGAGAGTCACAAGTGGACAGATATTGAGGCTTGATCCTCCATCAATCAGGACTCTGGTGATGAAATAATCTTCACATTGCACGATGATGTGCAGTGCCTTGTTATGACCCAAACCCTCTGGCGGCAATTCATCTTCGTGGAAGGTTATTTTGTGGCTCTCCAACACTTTCCCACCATATTCGCCATCTGACCCCCGATTATATTGCTGGGTACGTAGGCTTTACTCAGTATCTTCATTAAGGCATTCATGTGAGCATCTGAACTTTGCAGAAGAGCCAGGATAGATATCTATGCCGGTGTTTTGTTCAGCTGTTCAGCGACTGAGTACTCCTTAGCCTGTATTTTCCTCCAAAGATCGTCGAGTCCTATCTCAATGGGATGCCCCGGGGCTTGCTTGCCGGACTCAGCTAGGTGCTCTGGGGTGTCTACCCTCCCTGTTCTAGTCATTCCTTATGCGACAATTGTTTCTCCTGTCTTTGTCTTTCCTTTCCTCCTAGCTTCGGCGGTGTAATCCCATGGTATGGTATTTGAGTGGAATGGTGTCATATCAGTCATTGCCACCGGAATAGGTACCCTTGGTAGCAACACAACAACTTCAAAGGGTGTAGGTGCCTTTGGAACACCAAATTCAACTTCGATTGGCCCGGATGCCTTCGCAAAAGGAGGCACTTCAAGTTCAAAAGGTATAGACATATTTACTTCATCGTCCCTGGAGGGCTGATTCTGCACAACAATTGGGTTAAGGGTAAGCGCTGGTTTCTTTGGTTCATCCCCTTCAGCAATCAAACCTATTGACCCTTTAGGGTCCCAATCATCATCGATCTCGATCATATGAATTTCTCCACCTTGGTGGTCAGGCAGGGGGTTGTTACGAACATTAAAAGCAGGCTCCTTTGCTATAATGACCTTATTATCGATCAAGGTCTAAGTCTTATCTTTTAACAAACGACACTCGTTAAGGGTGTGTCCTTTCATGCCTTAGTGAGACGCACAGGTCTTGTTGGGGTTGACCCACTGGGAGGGATTTTCTGGAGCTTTGGATGGAATTGGAGTGATGTAACCAGCAACTTTGAGTCTCTCATATAGCTGGTCAATTGGTTCTGCGATGGATGTGTATTTCTTGGGAGGTTTACGGTCAAAATTTGGTCGGGGTCTTGGAAAATTTTGACGGGTGGGTGGTGATTGGTAGTGAGAAGGTTGAGCATTATAAGATTGGTAAACAGGTGGTGGTTGAAAGTATCTGGGCGGGGTGGGTTGATATGTGACAGGTGGAGAGGACTGGTAAACGGGAGATGGATAGGAGGGTGCGGGCGCTTGGTAATTTGGGATAGGCTGATATGTAAGTGGAGGTGATGGGTAAGTGTGGTATTTTGGTGGTGATTTGGCTCCCTGTGCGATCATCACGACACTTACATCTTTATGCTTGGACACGCTACCAGATTGTAAAGCTTTATTGGTGGCTTGCAATGCTTCAAGATTTGTTACCATACCATTCTTGATGCGCTCTTCGATTCTTTCTCTGAGTTTGATGATATCAGAGAAGTTTTGACCCTCGATCAACCTCAACCTCTCGTAATATTGGGGATCCTAAGCCCGGATGAAGAATCTATTCATTTGCACTTCTTCTAAGGCCGGCCTGACCTTTGCAGCTTCTGACTTCCAACGAGTAGCATACTCGCGGAATGTTCGGTGGGTTTCTTCTTCAAATTCTGTACGTAGAATATATCTGGTGCATTCTCTATATTAAACTGGAACCTATCCATAAGTCTGATGCCATTCCTACCCAATTCATCCATTTCTTGGAGTCTTGACTGATGTACCAGGATAGTGCATCTCCCTTTAAGCTCCTCATGAAGAGCTTCATACAGATCTTCTCATTTCTTCCGACCCCAACTAACTTGTCACAATAGGTCCTCAGGTGGACTCTAGGATCTCCGGTTCCATCGAATATTTCGAACTTAGGAGGTTTGTACCCTTCCGGGAGTTCAACATCTGGTTGAATGCACAAGTCCTCGTAATTCAATCTTTCAATGCCTTTGTTACCTTCCATGCCCTGAACTCGGTTGGTTAACTTCTTGAGCTCTGCCGCTAAGTTCCTGATGAGAGAGTCCTTGTCATCAGACTCATGTGCATTTGAGATGGGTTAAGCGTAGTAGGGTACAGTCTCCACATAAATAGGAGTGTTGTGGAGATGGTCATTTGTGGTGTTCAGTGGCTTGGGGATGAGTAATGGGGCATTGTTGCATATGTTACAGGTTTGGACGTGAGTAGGTTATATTTGTGGTTGCGGGGTGTTTTGTGGAGGTGCGGGATTCTGGGTGTTAACATCAGGAGCAACAAGAGTGAATGATAGACTTGCCAAGTTCCGAACGTGGTCCAATTCTTCCTGGAATTTCAGCAATTCCTACTCAAGATGAGCAGCAGTTCCCTTAGCAATTGGGGTGTTTCCTCCTTTTTGATATCCTTTCTGGCGCTTTTGTCTCCCATTCTACCTTTGTTCTTGTTCCGGACAGGACTCGGAGGAGGAGGAGGTGGAGGGCCCTTGGATCTGGTGGAGTATGATGATGGTGCCAGAATGCACGAACTAACCTTTGAGGGAGGGGAATAAAAAATAAAAGAAAAAAACAAAAAAGGTAACAAGTTAGCGCGGGTTCTGAGAGAAAAGTATTACAGTATTTAAACACATTGTGCGAGAATATAAATCACATCCTAATATTGGTGCCTCGTTGTGCCCGAGGTAGGCCTAGCGACAAATAGTTTCAGAGAATTTATAATGCTAAATGCCATATTTTATTGATAAAAAAAAGACGAATCCAAAGCGACTCTAAATAACAGAAAATAAATGTCACTAGTGGCCGTTGGCCTTATTACATCATTAAGGCAAAATAAGTACTCCTAACTACTTGGTCCCAGAGGGACCTTCCCCAGATTTGGCATCCTTGTCTCCCCCGAACAGCTCCACCAATTCAGCAGCCTTGGATGAATGTTGGTTACCATACCAAATCTGGGGATCTCGTGCCTCATTTTTTGCAAAATAGAGTGTTAGGCCCTTACCCCCACCAGACTCGACTATTTAAATCAATAATTGGCATAGCAAAGAACTTAAGTTCTCCAAATAAATGCACAGAACATGAAGGCGTCCGTTTGGGTTTCAAGGAAACCAGGTGGACTTTGGACAAGCCTATCTAAATGAGTCATTATGTGGACAACATAAATGAATCGGCTAGTTTTGACCATGATGCATGTACGGTTTGATGGAGTAAGGTTTCTATTTTGAAGTGCTAGACCGGTACCCTTGAGCGGACAACTCAAGAGGGAAAGGCATGAAACCGTCGACTACATCGTTGATCTATTGCTTTTACCGCAAATATGCCTTTGCCAAATTTAAAGGGGGTGATAGTATTGGAAGTACACAACCACTCATTATAAGCGTTGCTATAGTATTTTGTTTGGCACGAGTGGAATATGATGTTGAAGATGCAATTTACAAGGATGAAACAAATTGACATGTATTTTCACGTTCATACAATACAGTTTCAGAAATTACAACAATATTGATGGAGAAGCAATAAATGAAGGTAATTAAAGAAAAGAAACAAAAGAAACAAAAGAAACAGGTTAGTTTCAAAATAAAGACATTAAGCAAAAGTGATAAAAGAAAGCAATAAAGTCACGTATAGCATGCAATGGTAAAAGCCTAAAGAAATCCCCAGTAGAGTCGCCATGCTATCGACGCCCCCCTTTATTCTAAAGCGAAATCAGGTATACGACATTCGGGAAGACAACTCTTTTCCCACTTTGGGAATTGGGTTTTTGAGATTTTCGAGAGTCACCACCTAATGATTATAGTTCATTAGGACATATTAAGAAGAATTAAAGATGAAAACTAGAGTTGGGTAAGGGCTTAAAATTATCCCGAGGGGAAGGTGTTAGGCACCCCTCAAGATCCACTATGTGGTTCTCGGCCATGCTACAATTGTGACTTTAAATGCAAGCAAATAGGTAAACAAGCAAGCATTGCAAATACGGGAAAACTGTTACAAATAAAAATTTAATGATGCTGAAATTTAGAAGATAACAGTTTTACAATTTAAGAAGAGAAACACAATGAGGGGAGAGATCAAATAATGATGCAAATAACATAGGGAAATAAACAGAAACGGAAGTTTGGAAAAGGTTTTGGGCAACTTTTGGAAATCTTGACAATAACAAATTAATAAAGAGGGAGGGGGTCCTAGGTTTATACATTACATGGATCATTTGCACAACACCGATACCTGATTGTACGCATAGTGTTATCGTGTAATCATCATCTCCATGTCTACCCTTCCCACCCCGTTAAGGTATTAAAGCGCGGAACGGTATCGTTTACTTACCGCATGCTACTACCCGTCCTAGTTCTATCAGTCCTAGGGGTATTAGGACTTCTAATCCTAAACGGGAAAGAAAGGGATGGAGGCCTTTATGGGGTTTAATGGATAAAATTCTGCTTGACATTCAAAACAAGTAGCAAGTAAGAGGGTAGAACAAACAATCATACAAGGCTCAAATTAACCCCAGAAATCAAACAATCAATTAGTTTAGCATGCCTTAACAAATACTGGTTTGGTCTTAGATTATTTTTAAGCAGCGAACGGACTGGTTCAACACATGTGTTTTAGACAGAAAGTATGCATTAGGCAACTCGGATACAGTTGTCAGGTATTAAGGTATTCAACGCGAGTTATTTAGAAAAGTACAGATTTCAGAAGATAGACTAATGTAGAAGAGTTTTTGAAAGAGAGGACAGACTAGAGACTTAGCTTGGAAATGAGTTTTAAAGAAAATCAACGGACTGTCTGGTTATAAACACAGAAATAATTGTAAAGAATTTCGGAGAAAAGACAGAACTATCTGTGGCAAGAGTAAGCTGCAAAATTGTTTTAAAAGACGAGTTCGGGAAGACTAGAATTTGGTTGGAAAACGCTTAAATAGAACAGTAGAAAAGAAAACCATTTCAGAAAGGATGCAGCTTTGAAGAACTCAACTTTTAGGACAAATATACACTGATTCGAGAGATTTTTATAAAAAAGATTAAGGCTTTTGAAAATGTTACTGAATTAAGGCGTTAAGGACCAGTTAACAGATCATTATCAGACAAACTTGATGCGAAATCATATAGGCATGATATCTACATTTCATTTTTTCAGAATCTGTTAAAGAATTTATGAAGTGATGACTGTTTCTAATTAATCCTACAATATGCCTAATGAATATGCATTCCCTATAGATATGATATCTATACATGAATTTTTAGAAAAAGCTTAGAATTCCTATAGGCAGGATTTCTACATGCATTAGTTACAGAATGTGAGTGTTAAATCCTATATACATGCTTTCTATGTGATTTGCAGTATAGTTAAACATTAAACCCTATAGGTAGGATTTCTAGGTCACTTGCAGCATAATTAAATGTTAAACCCTATAGGCATGGTATCTATGTGATTGAATCAGAGATGTTAAACAGACCTATAGGCAGAATTTCTTGAAAAAAGAGAGTCCTAAAGCATGATATCTACCCTTATTGATGCAAGAAAGTGAAACCCCTCCCACACCCTTTTATTATATTTCCCTGAGTTTTTATACAAATTATTATAGGCGAGAAAATAGCTAATAAAAATACATCAAAAACTAACAGCTAGATCCGAGAAGCCTAATTCAATCCTAATGTCCAATAACATGTGTTTAACCAACTCCGGGATCCAGATTTCCAAAGCCTTCTCATTACCCAGGGTGTTTCAAAGTTTTAAGGAATCGCAGGGATCCCCGGCATTGCTTACACCCCAAATACCATTAGAATTAGAATAGTGCAGTGTGGAAGAGCCAGCTCTCAGGCATCCAAGCTCAGAGGGAGCTTAGGGGTCCCAAAGCATGGCTTGCAAGAGAGGGGCAGACCTTATAGCTAGGAATAGGTGCAAAGTGAAAGGGAATTAGGGTGCCATGACAGGTGGTGGTCATACCTTGCCATAAGGTAGGCCGGCACACCCCTGACCACTTGTTTAGACAAACAAATTAGGAGCAGACCCTTGCAGGTCAAACCAAAGGCTGGATAGTGATTAGGACACTATCAGACCCAAGTCCAAGGCACAAGCACATAAAAAGGGGGGAAAGGGAGTGGGAATTGATTGAGTTAGGGATTCAAAGAACCCAGTTCAAGACCATAGGCAACAATATTGGAGTGCTGCTATGCCCTGAACCATAACTCACGTACAAAAGGGTAAAGGGGTAAAGGGGATTCACAGAATATCAAATTCATGACAAACAATCGATTGCCTGCAAAACATAAATATAGAAATATAAAGGAGAGGAAACATGTGGCCATAAACTAAAACAAATATCAACTAAAGGAAATAGGCATAATTAACCACATTGTTGTGGAGGCATGTAAACTAACTGAAACATACCAGTAGAGTAGAAAAAGAAGTGCAAAAGAAAGTAAAGACAGTCCACAGCAGCACATGTATCAAAGAGAGAATTTTAAAGTGAAATTGAATTGTGAACTCAGATGGTGTTCTGTGTTCGTCCGTTTGAAAGAGAAGAGAGTAGGTATTTATAGCTTTGAAAATGTGTAGGGAAATAAGGTAATAAGTAAAATTAAAACTCAAACATGGAAACAATCACCAAGTGATTCCCCTTAAATTAAGGAAACACTGCTTAACGGGCCAGCAGTCCTAATTAAGGAAAGAAAATTAGTTTGGGGCAGATTGATTATTGCTATAAAAAGGGTAGTAAAAGCATGAAGTAAATAATCCAGTCTAAGTACGAAATATACTTATTTTGGGAAAGGGTTCAGGATGGTAAAACATCACAATAAAGGGAGTGAATCAATTAATTTTCAAACGAATGAGTAGAAAATTAGGGCTCGTAAGAGAACCTTCTGCAATCAGTCACAGGATCAAAGGAATCAAGATCAAACAGGAAAGGAACATGACACTGCACTTTATTATATAAATAGCAAGGAATGAACAAGCATACAATGTTAAACGAATTGGAAAAAATAAGCAACACAACATACAATGGCAGTAAGGGTAAGCTAGGGCTCAGTAATAAGAAAAATATTCGAAGCATAGTAGTCAAACAGGTCAGGTAATTCACAATGAAGCAAATAAAGAGAGCCATAAACGAGTGAAGGTCTCATAGTAGGAACAAAAATGAGAAAATTTCGAGAGAAAGATTAGGGCTTTGACAGTAAACAGGTAAGAACTCGAAATTAAACAAACTAAACGAAGAAGAAAGAACCAGCAACTTTTAGAACCCGGATAAACTAAAAAAACGAATTAGGGTTTTTTTAACATGCATGAAACAGATAGAAGAGAAATCATGATTAAATCATAGCCAAAACATAAACATGTTAAAGAATCAGATCTTTTTCAAAAATTTAATGGAAAAACCCTAACGAAGGGTTGTTTTGCAAGAAAAGTCGAAGAACTTTCGAGAACACACTTAAACATTCATGGAAAGTACAGATCTAGAAGAAAAATCAATAACATCCTAAAGATTAGAGTTTCAGAGAACCCAGAAAGGTGAGAGAGGCCTTAGAAATTAACGATCTAACCAGGAGCGCCAAGGATCTGACTCGAACGGCCATGGCTGGCCGGAGAAAAGTCAGGGATGACCGGAGAAAAGTCATAAGTGGAAGTCAGGCAACGATTGGACCAGATTCCTTCCAGATTTGGTCGTGAAATCATGGAAGCGAACACTCAGGAGAAATGGGAGGCCATTATACATCTCTGATGGCCATGGGCGGCGATGGATTAGGGTGGAATTGAGAGGCAGTGGCTAGGGTTCATGAGGGATTAGAGAGCATAAAGAGAGAAGAGGGGTTTCAGAGGCGGCTGTTAGAGAGAAATGAGGGGTTAGGGTTGGGTTAGGTGAGTTTTAAAAGGAAAGGAGTGATCGTGGCCGTTGATCAAAAGGATCAATGGCCAGGATTAAAAGAAATCCGGGTGGGGTTAAGGAATTGGGTCAAGGGGTCGGGTTAAAAATGAAAATTGGGTCGTTTAATTGGGTTGATTTTTAGGCTAAAATTGTAATGGAATTGGGTTTATAATTGAAATGAAATGAGGCAAAAACTTAAATAGCCAGTTTTTCTCTTTTATTTTTATAAAATGATAGAAATGATTTTGAAATTAAATTAAAGGTACTGAATCAGTTAATGACATATAAATGTTAATTTAAAAATACTGGAACCAATTTTATAATTATAAAATACTATAAAATCTTAAAGGGGCTAGTATTGCAATTTCATGCAATTTAGTTTTTAAAAATAACAAACGAATTTGTAAAAATATGCAAAAATCATGTTAGCTATACTTTGATGTAAATATGAGAATAAAAATAAATTTCCCACCAAAATGATAGTTTTGGGAATAATTATCGGATTTTATGGTATAAAAATAGGCAATAAGTTGGTTTAAAAATCATTAAAATGCCAAAACCGTTTGATGTACATATATAGGCTATTTTGAAAGTATTTTGGGTATAAAAATACATAAGGAAAATATTGGGTATCAACACTCATACTTTGTTGGAAATTTCTGTAAAAGATTTGGGTTTTCATTGAGATACTTGAAAAGCATGCCTATTTTTTGGAACTATGAACGAGTTGCGCATTCTATTTCCGAGATACTTCTTTTATTACTTGCACTATGTTGTTATGAATTGTGGTTTGCTATTGGTGTCGGACCCGACCTTTGTTCTAGCTCATCACTAATGATGATGTTGTTGCATACAGAGGAAGTTGGATCGGAAGTCGTACCTGCGTTCCACTCATGTTTGCCTCTTGTTCTTGGTATCTTTAGAATTATTCATCAGTTTATGTATTATTCAGATAGATGTTGTATTTCTATTTCACACTAGCGTTATAAATTCTAATCTTTGAAGCTCATGATTTTTACTACCAGTCCTCGGAAAAATTCTTGTATTAAATAGTTGTATTATCATTTCTTATCTTAATAAGTCTTATTAAAGTAGATAGTTGTTAATTGGCTTACCTAGTGGGTTGGGTTAGGTGCCATCACAACTAGTTGGATTTTGGATCGTGACAAGTTGGTATCAGAGCTCTAGGTTTATAGGTTCTACAAGTCATGAGCAAGTGTCTAGTAAAGTCTTATAGATCGGTATGATGACCTCCATATCTATCTTCGAGAGGCTACATGACATTTAAGATATGATTCTTATCTTTCTTTCCTTATTATGCGACATTTATTTAGCTTGAAGCCTAACTCTTTGAATTCCTTCCACGCATTCGCATGCGCTTGTGAGCGTTCGGTATCGGTTGTGCATCGGCGGCATGTGATCCCATGGATGAGGTGCTAGATGTGATTTTGGTATGCAGATGATGTGCTAGTCTAGAGGACTTAAGGCTGGGTTTTGGTTGTAGTTTGATCACGAGGATTTCGGTTGTGTGAGCACGTGCTTTTGGACTTATAAGTCTGGTAGTGTCCCTATTAGTGGGATTTGTGGCTAGATGAGTGGTTGGATGGTTATATGGTAAGTATGATGTGACTGCGGGATGTGTTCAGATAGATTGAATTTGACGAGAAGAGTTTACTTGTGATATAAAAAGGACTATTGGGTGATTGATTTCTGTCTTGATGTGTTGTATAGTCTCGAGTTTTAAGTGTATCGGAGGATCTTTCATATTATTCAATTGTGGAACAAATTAGATTCTCATGTCTCATTGATGAATTCAGAATCAGGAAGATTCAGTGATTGCACAGTAGTTGTAATTGTGGAAGGGTACAGAGAGATGTCAGTTTGAGGAAAAGCAAGTGGGTTATCTCATACGGGGGTCTTGAGGTTGTGTGATCCCTATGTTGTTTTGTAGAGAATTCCCTTTTTGTAGTGAATTATATGTGTTGCAATTGAGTTTGGATCGCTTGTGGAGGTTGGCTTGATTGTTATAAGGGTGAATGTGAAATATGCAGATAATTTGAAGTATTAGATGGTTTGTATTACAGGAGCTCACGATAGATTTAGTTGAATCTCACTGTGGTACTATGGCAGTAATAGAGTATGGGCATTATGAGTTATTATGTGTTTTGACCTATGGCTTTGGGCCAAGTGGGGGAGACTACTATCAAAAATTTGATTGCATGGTTATGTGTCGTACCGGTTTCAGTATGAGGCATACTTATGGATCGGTAATGACTTGGAGATGTTGGTTTTGAGGATGAATTAAGCAAGGGAATTTCTGTATAAGGGTTGTATTACACTCTATGGTTATATGGGAATCATGGAATGATTGAGTGGTTATTCGTGAAGGATGTAGTGTGCATGGAGTAGGAATTTGCTTGGTTGTGTTAAAGTGTGATTGCTTCTTTGGGTGTTTTCATACTAATGGGGAATAAGTCACTCGACCCGTTTGGGTGGTGGAATTAAGATTTGAGTAGAGTGGATGACTCTCAAAAATGGTTATAATATATTCAAGATTTATATGTAGCAATTGGGAATTTTCAGGATTTGTATATGGCTAAAAACTGAGATTTACATTGAATGGTGTCGATACTCGCGGTATTTATATATCCTTATGGATTCTACATTTCAGTATCATGAAGGGAAATGAAACGACCTTAGATTCACATAATGTCTCTTCAGAGTGGGCATCTTGGTTGTGGTACTTTTGGAATACTTAAGAGGGAATTCAGTGGCTTATGAGCCTTAGGGCAGTGTGGTTCTGTGCTAGAGTTTGTGGGGTGAGTTTTGGTTAAGGATTATGGTGTTCTAGAAAGGAGAAGTATCAACTTGAAGGCAATTCGGAAGGAACTCGGTGAAATAAGACAACTTGGTAATAGGTTGGATCAGCATAGTAATGGATATGATCGATTATCTGGGTACTTATGATGTGATGAGTTTCTACAGGTGTTTTGTGGTAATAATCTTGGGTTTGGAAACCTACGTGACTTGGTTGAGTTAGAGAGATTAAATTTTGATGGCCCGGTTATGTGAAAAATGGGTTTCGACGAGCTCTTGATGATTTCTATAACGGTTTGAGGTGGATATTTCCTACTTCAATGAGAAACATATTGCGTATTGGAATATTCTCTTGATGAGATTGAATGGAAGGCTTCTGACTGATCAGGTAATTATTATGTTGGCGACTCATATGCTGGCATACTAGATGTAGTGTGTTGTGTATGATTGAGATTTGCATGTGCAAGGTCACGGTTCGGTTTTGAGGGCATGAATTCGAAGACAACATGGAAAGTTTCATATGTCTCGATGAATGTTATTACTACTTGGTAATGTATGAGAAGGTGACCAGTTCAGAAGGCGCACTGATTTTTAGCTTACGGATGCTTCATTGGTATTGTGGTACTCGCCTAACTAATCGACTGTTGATTAAGATTTTTCTATGTGGCACGGAAGAATTATAGAAGTATTCTTCGTGGGATTTCATATGGACTAGTGTTTGGATGGGGTCACGCATTGCGGTAGAGTTATGTTGATATATGATCCTTTGTGTTAGATTCGCGTGTTATGGTTCTAGGGTGTGTGATGGGGCTTTAGCATTGAGTTGTGGAGGTACTTATTGAGCTTGCGGGATGGTTCTCTCGTTTGAGTCATTCTCCATTTTTGAGTACATTTGAATTTTTGCATATTAGTGCACGGATTGCACGGTTTGTAGCTCTGAGTAGTATTGGTGTGGCATGTCAGTTGAGTAGTTGGTATTTGATAAGACGAGGTCACCGTGTCTAGGATGGGTGCTATTCGATTTGATAGCAGTATATTTGGAAGGATAATATCAGAAGTTAGCTTAAAAATGGCTATAGTTCTTGTCGAAGGAGAGGGAGCTCCATAACGTGGTGATCTGATGAATGATTATGAGTTCTACATGTTTCTTTCATCGTCTGCAGTATACAAAGGTTTTAGAACGATTTTTTGTTTATCTTAGGCTTATTACTGGTATTAGGTTGTTTTGAGCAGCTACCCAATTAGAAATCATGGCTATAAATATTTTAGTTTTGTGGTGTATCATATGATTGAGTCTTGGTTTATGGTTATGGCTTCATACAACTTATTCAAACTTATACATACTATAGATACTAAGTTTAGGTCTTATAGGAAATTCTAGATGTTGGAAATTAGGTTCTAAGATTTGTGAGCTAAGGTTAGACTAAGGATCTTTGGTTATCTTGTGTCGTCAAGCTTATATGGATAAGGGTGACGTGGGATCACCACCGGGCATGTGCATGGTAAGGTTACACAATGATCTGATGGCTTAAGAACAACTCTGGGCACGTTCGAGGACGAACGTATGTTTAAATGGGGGAGAATGTAACGACCCGACCAATCGTTGTGAGCATTTGCACTTCGCTCGCTAGTTTATGGGCATGAGTAGCTCCGTATGATGTGTTATGACTTATGTGAATCATCGGTTTTGTTTTTCAGGTTATTCAAAATGGATCTGGAAGAATGAATTTCATTGGTGAAGCTTTAAGTTTGATGGGTTGACCAAGCTGGACATTTTTTGAAATTGAACCCAGATTAGAGTTTTGATGGTTGCGATAGGTCTGGATAGTGATTTTGGACTCAGGTATATGCCCATATTTGCATTTGGATGTTTCTAGAAGGTTTCGGCAAAAATTGGAAAAAATTGAAAATTGGAAGGTTTTGAAAGTTCACAAGTTTGACCAAGAGTTGACTTTGTGGATATAGGATTTGGATTGTGGTTTCACGAATTGGAATAGCTTAGTTATGTTATTTGGGACTTGTGTGCAAAATTTGGGTTCATTCCGGGTTGATATGCTATTTTTTGGCACGACATATGGAAGTTAAAAAGTGTAAAGTTCATCAAGTTTGAATTGATGTGCGATTCGTCATTTTGGTGTTGCTATGTGTGTTTTGAGGCCTCGAGTAGGTCCGCATTCTATTTTGGGACTTAATGGAATGTTCGGATGGGATCCCGAGGGGCTCGGATATGTTTCAGATTGATTTCAGATCATTTTGGCACTACTGTGTTCTATTGATTCCGGGTGTCACAGTTCTCCATCGCGATCACAACTAGCTATCCACATTCGTGTAGAGTTGTTTGAAGGTTGGGATAAGTTTTTCTTTGCGTTCGTGGTTCCTCAAACGCGTTTGCGTAGGTTGGTGAAGATTGTGCATCGCGCTCGCACATGTGTTCACGCATTCGCGCAGTGTATGGCTGAGCTAGCAGTCGATGGCCCCTTCTTCATGTTCGCGACCCTTCTACCACATTCACATAGCTATTTCTTCTGTGTGTATCGCGTTCGCGAGGTGATGATAGTCTATAATTTCATATTTTAGTCACTTATTACACTATAATTTACTGCACTTTAGTTGAGTTTGCGCTTTAATCGCTAGTATTTTGCACTAACGGTGTGTTTTATACCTTATAGGAGAGATTTCGAGCTATATAGATGTTATGGAATAGATTCAAGCGATTTGGAGCTTTGAAGTCTGAGTAAAATCTCAAGGAATTAAGCCGGGATCAGGTTCGGGGGTCAAATTTGATAATTAAGTACGAATGAAGACTCGAGGAGGCATATTACGCACTGTCTAGTTAAATAGACATAACTATTTACTCCGAACTCCATTTGGGCTCTACAATATATGGTTGGAACGCTAACTCAAAGGGCTACAACGTTCATGTTTTACATTTTTCCAAATTCCAAACAGAACAGGGCTAAAACTGCGATTACGGTTGGACCGTGGCAAAACACCGCGGTAGAACATTACCAAAGATTCAGAGGACCTATTTGGCCGCGGTCCCGGCGTAACCACGGTGGGACCGCGGCAGAACACGTAAACTTCAGGGACCAAAGTGCAAAACACGGGATTTTAAGTCCTAAACCCTATATTAAACAAAGGAAGCTGGCCAAGAACAAATAGGGGTCATATTTTGGACACAAATTAGACCTAAGGAGGCAAGAACACATTGAGAGCAAGGCGGTGAATTCTTCAACAAGTTTTTCCTTCCTCTTCTTTTTTTTCATTGTTGGTTATGAATTTTGATATTATAGTTTTACATACTATTATGAGTAGCTAATTTGTTATCTACGGTTTTGGTGAAACACGTTGGGGATGAATTGGTTGTTAAATTAATATAGTTTGTCTCTATTTGTTCAACTAAGTTTTGATTTTGGTTAATTGAAAGGATCCTCAATTATCTGTTCCTATTTATTATGTATCTACTTGAGAGAGAGTGTATATTTAGGTGGTTGTTTGAACAACATCACTCTCGGAGTATAGGCGAGAGCCATAACCGAGGGTTTAGAGGTTGGATTAGAGATAACGATACCTCGGGTGCGATCTAAGTAAACTGTAATGCGAATCTAGCTAGCGTAGCTTGAGAGAGTGTGTCTAGTAAATTATCATAATTGCTTGAGAGAGATTTATGATAGCTGAAGAGTTCATGATTGATAGAGGCAACTAAGTCAAAGCTATAAGAAACATACAACTAAGGAAATGAACAACGGAGGAAACCATTACCTTAGACCTTTATTTCAATTGTTTACAATTCAAGCATAGTTAGTTTTTAGCTGTTTATTTATTTTCAATCTTGTCTTCGTGGTGATATTAAAAAACTACAACTAAGCCTTAGTTCTCTGTGGGATTCGACTCCGGACTTTTAGACCGGATTATATTTGCAGCGACCGCTTATCCTTTTTAGGACTAGAGTTGGGCGTGATCAAATTTTGACGCCGTAACCGCCTACTTTAGTTATGTTTTATTTTTTTTAAAGATTGCACTTTTCCTGATGACGGATCTTCTAGACGGTTTTCTTGAGGGAAGTAAGTCTAAAGAAAATACCAAAAAGATTTTATTTTGTTTTGTTTTAGGTAGTGTAGTAACTCCCCCTTGGTTTTTCTTTGGGCCACGATTCTTTTCCAATGGTTTTATTTGAACCGGGTGTAGTTAGTTTTTTGTTTGGCAATAGGAGCCATTGTGTTTTGTTTTGAAATGAAGCAATATCTCTTGACTTTGTTATGCCTTGACAATAGTGAGTACTTTGGCTATGACGCTTAGGCTCAGTTTTTGACTCGTGTATAAGTACCTTAAATTGTATTATCTTAACTTTGCTTAACTGCTTTGACTAGAGTGTCTATGAATCCAATCCTGAGTGAGTTATGTGCCATGTGTGTGTAAGGTTTTGCATTATTCAGTGCATTGCATTTGATGCCTAGAACTTGCCCTGTGTGTTTGCAAAGCGAAATAGTAGTGTTGCTTAGTCTTGGAAGTGATATAGGCATTTTCTTATTGAGCCAGATATGTATATTTTACCCACCTAATTGTTATGTATCGTAGTTAACCTCTTTGAGCCTATAATCATTTTTCTTTGGCAACCACATTACAAGCATTACCCATTTGTTTGAATTAACCATCTATTTGAACATTTTAACCTCTCATGAGCACTTGAATAGTTATGAACTTTGTAAAAGTTAAAGTGTGGGGTGGTTGGTTTGGCTTTTGAGTGGAACTATTTGAATAAGGGGAAAGGTGCACTATTTTAAAAAAAAGGAAGAGCCACTTGAATTGAAAAAAAAAATAGTTGAATTATTGTGAAAATAAAAAATTTCTTGATAAGTGGTGGTTCTTGACGTAAGTGTGCTTAAAAAAGAATGGGGTAATTTACATTGATGTGAAGGTGGAATTTCGGTTTGGCATAAGTATAAGGTAAATGTTAAAATGTATGTATTAAAGTGCTTAGGGCGGTGTAGTCACTCTTATATCTAAATGTATCATACCCGCCCCGTAGCCTACATTACAACCAAATAAAGTCTTAATTGATCCAAGATTGAAGGAGCTCGATTAATGGAGTAATACACTACAGGCAAGCTTATGGTGCATCTTTTGTGACATATGAATGTTATTTCTGAGAGTGAGTGAATTCTTTCTATCTTGAGTTCCTAAGTGTTCGTAAATTTTATTGTGTGGAACTACTCTCTTTTGTTGTGTGAGGGCACTTGATTCATGAAGGAAAGGTAATGTCAGTGACCTCTATGTTAGAGTAAGTAGGTGAGTTGTGAATAATGCGTGGTACTTGTGAGTCAAATCTTGAGGTGAAGATGTTACACTTTTGTGCTGACTCTATTTTAAATACTCTTGGTGTGATAAGTTAAGAGAATTGTTTAAAAAGGTCGTGTCTATAAAAAGTGTAGTTTAATTGCTCGAGGATGAGAAATTGTTTAAGTATGGGGTGTTGATGATAGGATATAATTACGTATTTTAGTCGATTATTACACTCTAATTTACTGAATTTAGTTGAGTTTGCGCTTTAATCGCTAGTGTTTTGCACTAACGGTGTGTATTATGACTTGTAGGAGTGATTCCGAGCTATATAGATACTATAGAATGAATTCAAGTGATTTGGAGGTTTGAAGTCTGAATAAAAGCCCAAGGAATTAAGTCGGGATCGTATTCGGGGGTCAAATTTGATAATTAAGTACGAACGAAGACTTGAGGAGACATATTGCGTACTGTCTAGTAAAATAGACATAATTTTTTTTTCCAACCTCCATTTGGGCTCTACAATATATTGTTGGAAAACTAAATCAAAGGGCTACAACTTTTATGTTTTACGGTTTTCCAACTTCCAAACGAAACAGGGTGAACAATCGCGGTTACGGTAGGACCGCGGCAGAACACTGCTGCAGATTCTGAAGGCCACTCTGGCCACGGTCCTGGCGTAACCGCGGTGGGACCGCGGCCGGAAGCGAAAATTTCAGGGACCAAAGTGCAAAACACGGGATTTTAAGTCCTAAACCCTATATTAAACAAAGGAGGCCGGCCAAAAGACAAGAGGGGACATATTTTGGTCACAAATTAGACCTAAATAGGCAAGAACACATTGAGAATAAGGCGGGGAATTCTTCAACAAATTTTTTCTTCCTCTTCCTATTTTTCATTGTTGGTTATGATTTTTAGTGTTGTAGTTTTACAATGTTAAAACATGAACAATACGCAACTTGTTTACAGTTTACATGAATTTTATTCTATTTTACATAACAAAGCTAAATTCATTATGTCTTACATACACTATAGACCCTCATAACAAATATACACATGATTATTATTGTTTTGTCAGTTAAATAAACAGAATTGTACAAATTGCATGACCAATCACAACATTTATATAACCTGATCGTATTAACACAATGCTTGTGTATTTTTCATTATAACTATTATAATTTGGATAGAACTTTTACAAGCATGCATTACATTTTGGTGTTTGTTAAGCATTAATAACAAGGCAAGCGAGATTTACACAGATACATGTTGTTATACAAGTGACATATCGATAATAGGTGAATTTGACTATAATAACACCTTAAATAATTACCTTCGTGTGTAATTTTGATGCTAAAAGTGATAACAAAATGTTCTTATTAGTGTTTTTCATGATTTGCAGGTGATATATGTATAAGGAAGGCTAAGGAGCAGTTTTGGAGTCAAAAATTGGAGAAAAGAGGCTAAATGTGTAAATTCCCAATGAAGCTACGCCCTGCCAGCCCTCAGGATTCAGAAAGGTGGTTTGGCCGCGGTTCTAACGCGACCGCGGCAGAACCGCGGTGGAAGGCAGCTTCAGAACTTTAGAAATTCAGAGAGGGTGATTGGCCGCGGTTCTACCGCGACCGCGGCAGGCGCAGAAAGTTCAGGGGTCAAAGTGTCAAATACGAGATTTTTAGACCTAAACCCTATTTAAAACATTAGACTTCGCCCAAAAGAGGCATGTATT
>MU675169.1:96828-108997 GCA_026770625.1 Nicotiana glauca
AAAAAAAAAAAAAAAGCTGAGATCTTCTAACATACACATAAGGATCACACCATTTCAGAACACTCCGCAGGGGATAACCCATCTGCTTCGCCTCAATATAACATTTCCGTATACCTTCCACCGTCATACACATTACACAACCATTTAGTCTTCCTGGGTCTGAACTCATACCACAACACGAAATTTACTTCACTCCCTTCTAGGAGACATGAAAAAATACTTCACGCGCCCATAACTCGGAGCTACACATCCAATCACAATGGAATCATACACTTAATAGTTCATTTATCATCCANTTGGGTCTGAAGATAGTGGTTGATAGGTTAACGCTCTGTGGATTCGACCCTGGGCGTAATACTCGGGTTATATTTGCAACGTCCGCAGAGTCCTTTTTATAAGGCATAGTTGGGCGTGATCACATATTAATGCGCATTTTTATTTCTGATTATTCTACATTGTTTTATAATTACGCTTCACTAGTTTATACCTTTTTGTTTTATTGTAGAGCCCAATAAAACAAGTATCGCGTTCGCGAGGCTTGTGCCTTGAACGCATAGAGTATTTTGGCGGCAACTTTCTTTTGTTCATTACGAACGCGATATCTTTTTTGTGTTCGCGTAAGAAGATATTTGGGCAGAAGTATACAGTACTCTATTTCGGGGGTTTCGGCCATTTTTGCCTTTTTGTCGCTATGGAGCTCGGATTGAGGCGATCCTTGAAGCAATTTTCACCATGTGGACTGGGGTAAGTGTTCTCTACTCTTTTTTTGATTTTATATCATGAATTTATCTTCGTATTCGACATTTGATTGAGGGTTTCAAAAGAGAAAATTGGGGTTTTAGCCTAAAGTTTCAAAAATAAATTTTTGAGTTTTGAACATCTATTCAAAGTCGGATTTGCGTGAAACTAGTATGGTTGGACTCGTAATTGAATGGGTTGTCGGATTTTATGAGTTTTGTCAGGTTCTGAGGTGCGGTCCCTGTAGACATGTGATTTTTGACCCGCCTCGTCTTCAAGCTATATTAGCAGTTTCACATATTTTATATATTTATCTGAGTTATTTGAGTTTTTCTAGGATTCTAATATACTAGTTTTATTGTTATTTTATTTAGCATTTAAAAAGAAAGAAAACACAAAAATAGTTTCAAGTCTATTTGATTTAATGTTAATTAGAACTTAATTAATATTATTTTCGCCTATTTTTATCTATTTTTATTTTTTTAATCTTGGAAAATACCAAAAATAGTTTTACAATGTAATATTAGTTATTTTAATTAATTATAGTTAGTTATGTATTTTATAGTATAGATTTTACATTATTTGTAGGAAAAGAATTAAAATTTTGAGTTGAAAAGGTCCAATTTCGAATAGTCCAAAACATTGAGCCCAATACCCTTTTATACCCAAATTAAAAGCTTTTAAAAGCTAACTTTCCTACACCTCTAACTTCAGACCTCACCCAAAATTCAAAAAAAAAAAAAAAGCTGAGATCTTCTAACATACACATAAGGATCACACCATTTCAGAACACTCCGCAGGGGATAACCCATCTGCTTCGCCTCAATATAACATTTCCGTATACCTTCCACCGTCATACACATTACACAACCATTTAGTCTTCCTGGGTCTGAACTCATACCACAACACGAAATTTACTTCACTCCCTTCTAGGAGACATGAAAAAATACTTCACGCGCCCATAACTCGGAGCTACACATCCAATCACAATGGAATCATACACTTAATAGTTCATTTATCATCCAACAGACCTTCCTCGTTACTTCCAAGTCATATAGATACATTTCGCAGTACTAACATACTCATCACGTAGTTATCCACCCATCATTCCCACTAATAGGGACAATACCGAACATATAAGTTCAAAACACTCGCTCACACAATCAGCGCCTCGGTGCTCAAGCCATAGGCAAAGATCCGGCCTCAAGTCCTCTAGACTGGCTCAACATCAAACTCACAGAGATCACATCTCGCCCCTTGATTGGGGAATCACAAGCCATTAAGGCACATCGGATACTGAGCGCTCATGCGTGCATACAAACGCGTGGAAGGAATTTCAAGAGTTCTTTTTAAGCTGAATCAAGGACGCACAATAAGAATTTAAGAATGTGAAGTTTTCCTAAAGGTTCAGCAGCCTCTGGAATATAAATACAGACGTCTCAGTACCGATCGACGATACTCTACTAAACTTGCTCATGACTCGTGAAACCTAGTAACCCAGGCTCTGATACCAACTTGTTACGACCCAAACCCTGTTTCGTTCGTGATGACGCCTCTCGTGAAGACAAGGCCAGCCAACCAATCCAAATTGCCTTTTTTTGTAAAAAAAATAGATAGATATGAGTAAACAGTTTTAAAGATGATTCGATATAATTACTTAGCGGAAGTACAACCCAAACACAGCCCAAACCGGGGTGTCACAAGTAAACAGCCGCACTCCAAAAATATACACACACTAGAGACCTACTTCAAAAGTCAGTCGTTTCACACACAAAGAGGACCCAATTGCTAAAAAAAAGCTTCTGACGTCTAATGTTTAACCAAGCTTCACCCACAATATTATGATCTCTCATCTTTTAGAGAAAGGATGCCATCTTTCTTTTTGGAAGAAAGACTCAAGACAATATTTGATTTCCTCAACAAAAATTCCAAAGCTGCAGAGGATCCTCACTTTCGTTAGAGCATATTTAGAAAGTCACCTAGGAATTGGATTTGGGTGTAATTGGGTGTAATTATACAATTTGACATATTTATTTGACCAAGTAATTATTTAGTCAGCATGGAATTGAATGTAATTGGAGGGGTGTAATTACACTCTCCAATTCTCAAGGAGGAGGTAAGAATTTGTGGTAGTTACATTGTGTAATTACAAGATTATTTTTTATTTTCTTTCCTTTTTTTATTTTAATTTATTTTCTTTATTACTTTTTTTCTATTATTTTAATTTTTTAAATTTTATTTTTACCTTTTAATTTCTTTTAAAATTTTAAAATATATTTTTCTTTGTACATTATTTATCTTTTATTTCTCTTCTTGTATTTCTTGTTATTTCATGTAATTTCTTATAGTTTATTTTTATTTATTTTATTATTCTATTTTTGAAACTACACCTCCTAATATTATAAATAATGAGTCATTTACAAACTTGTCATATAATGAGTGATGAAACTAAAGTGGAATTCCATTGTTGAATGTGGTTATAAACTTATTATGTTTCCTAATCCAAAATTATAGTGGAACTTACTATTATTATGTTGGAATTTGACATAAGTTAAATAATTTTTTTTTTTGAATTTTGAAATTGTGTTATATTCATGGTTCTAATTTACTTGTTTAGTAGTATTGGCTCACGTCGTATGTTGTTCATTTTTTAGTTAGAATTGTTAGATCAGTTTTGTCAAACATTTGAATAATGTTATGACATTAGATTTATAAATATTAATTTATTTTATCAAATATGAATTCCATATGTTCTTACAAAAAACGTATATTTTTAATTTTTGTACGTATCTAAACTAAATATTATTAATTTAAAATATATAGATAAATTATTTTTACAATATTAGTTATAAATATATGATTACTTATTAATGTATATTCACGAAAAAATATACATCTTAAATACCAAATATAATATTATTTATACTTATAAAAATTTATAGGCATATATATTATTTATATTATCTTTTAAGTTTTGATAATTACTTAATTTAAAATTTAATCTAATTGTGTAATTACACTTGTGCAACCAAACATTAAACTTGTAATTACACTGTAATTACACTATGACAAATAAACAGGTCGTTATAATTAAACAACTGAGTAATTACTAGGTTTTGTAATTACTACCCTATTAATTACACCAATTCTAATTACATAATGGCTTTCCAAACAGACTTTTAAAGAGATTTCAACCATCTCTTTCTCTAAAATTAAAGAGACGTACACAAAGATACACAGAGGAACGGAAACAGAAGTTTGAAAACGGCAAACCAAAAATAAGTACAAAATCAGTCCCGAAATCATGCTAAAGTGTGACGACCCAAAGGGTCATCATCTGTTTTCTTCATCTGTTCCATGTTTCCGAGGCCTTCAAAATCTCATTTTATATTGCCTCGAGTTGCGTGCACAATCCAGGCACATACCCGGAAAATTTCAGTGTTGGAATATGTGAATTCTGTGAAAAATTTGAAGAATTTTGATATTAATATGATTATAGTTGACTTTGGTCAACCTTTTTGGTAAACGGACCCAGACCCGAGATTGGACGGTCCCGGAAGGTCCGTAGAAAAATATTGGACTCGGGCATGTGCCCGGAGTCGAAATCCGAGGTCTAGAACCTGAGTAAAAGAATTTTTCTGTTAAATTATTTTTTTTCCTTAAATTATTAAGGAAAATGAAAATGAAAATTTATTAAAAGACTATGGTATCGGGCTTGTATTTTGGTTCCGACGCCCGATACAAGTCTTGCATATTGTTTAAGCGCTTCCTGTAAAGTTTGATTGAAACTGGACGTCGTTTGACGTGTTTCGAACTATAAGTTCCAAGTTGGAAAGTTTATGAGTTTTGAAATGAAAATCATGAGCTTTGAGGCTTGATTCTCTGTAAACGATGTTATTTTGGCGATTTGATTGTGCGATCAAGTCCGTAGGATATTTTTGGAGTTATGTGTATGTTTGGTTTGGAGACCCGAGGGCTCGGGTGAGTTTTGAGTAGGTCCCGGGAGGCCTTAGGCTTAAAAATATCAGATGTTGCAGTGCAGCAGGTCCCACGCGGCCGCGATGCATTTTTGTGCGGTCCGCGTGGACGGGTTTAGAAAGGCGTTGGTTTAGGCTCAGCCGCGTACCAAAACAGTGCGGTCCGCGCTGGAAGCCACGCGGCCGCAATGCATTTCTATGCGGTCCGCGTGGCCAGGTTCAGAGAGCAGTTTTTTTTCTTCCCTTTTCGGCGTGGCCGCATGGCATTTTTGTGCGGTCCGCGCCAGCCTCCAGTAAACTATATAAAACTCGAGATTTTCAGCTATTTTACACTTTTTCAAAACCCAAAACATAATAGGTGATTTTCCAAATAGTTCTTCTTCTTCAAAACGATTGGTAAGTGACTTCTAATTTATTTTATTTACTCCTTAACATCTTTAAACATAATTTCAACTTCAAAACAAGGATTTTTTTGGGGAAATTTGGGGACTTAGGGTAGAACTAGGGTTCCTAAATTTGGGGGTTTTGGACCTCAATTTGGGGTCCGATTCCAAAATAAATCACATATCTGAGTTTGTGGGGGAATGAGTAATCAGGTTTTAATTCGAACCTCGGATTTTGATCACGTGGACCCGGGGGTGTTTTGGGAATTTTTGAGCAAAACTTGGAAAAACCATTTTTATGCATTCAAACCAATTTATATAGTGTTTATTAAAGTAATTGAACAAATTGTGATTAGGTTCGAGCGAATTGGAGGTTGAATCACGAGGTAAAGCAATAGTTGAAGGTTAAGCGGACTTCAAGGCTTTGAGGTAAGTGTTTGGTCTAACCCTACCTTGAGGGAATAGGAGTTGAGTCTTGTTGCTAATTGCTATGTGATCGAGTACGATGTATAGGCATGGTGACGAGTATCTATACATTGGTGTCTAGCATAACCGTGAGTCCTTATGATATGAAATCCATGTTATTGGAGAATGTCTATACACTACTAATTTTACTCCCTTGTCGGGATATTTGTTACGTAATTGTCTGCTGTGTATCCCTTGTTTTTTACTGTTGCTTGGGGATTTAGACTGGTTAAACAAGGATAAATGATAAACAATGTGGATCGGGTTGCACGCCGCAACGGTGGTAATTGTGGATCGGGTTGCACGCCACAACGATGGTAATTGTGGATCGGGTTGCACGCCACAACGGTGGTAATCGTGGATCGGGTTGCACGCCGCAACTGTGGTAATTGTTGATCGGGTTGCACGCTGCAACGATGGTAATATGTGGATTGGGTTGCACGCCGCAACGATGGTAAATTATGGAATGGGTTGCACGCCGCAACGGTTGTTGACATTTTTGGTTATGTTTGAATATTTATTCTTGTTTCACCGGGGAGTTAAGCTATTTTGGCAGTTACTATGGATTTAATATTTATTTGTATTTTCCCCATAGCATATTCCCCCTCCCTTTATGTTGATTTTCTTGGTATTCGATATTTTGTTGTATTTCTTATAACTACACAGGTTTATGTGGTGTCCAGTCTAGCCTCGTCACTACTTCGCCGGGGTTAGGCTAGGAACTTACCAGCACATGGGGTCGGTTGTGCTGATACTACACTTCTGTGCGTTTTTGCACAGGTGCAGGTTTTGCGCTGCAGCAGCAGTAGTTCGATAGCAAGATTTCATTACTAAGAGACTGAGGTAGCTTGTAGGCGTCCGCAGGCCCGACGTCTCTTCTTATGCTTTTCATTTATACTGTAGTCTCATTGTTTCGAGATAGACGGTTGTTATATTTCTTTCAGACCATTATATGTAGCTTATTCATAGTGGTTCGTGAACTTGTGACACAAAATCTTGGGTAGAGGATATTGTTGAACAGTTCATATTTATTTCAGATTTATAAAATTAGACTTCCGCAGCTATTGTTAGTATTATTTTATGCTATTAAATTGAAAACATAATGGTTTTACTTATAGAAACGGTAAGTAAGTTGGCTTGCTTAGCTACCACGAGTAGGCGCCATCACGATCCCGATGGTGCGAAATCCGGGTCTTGACAAGTTGGTATTAGAGCACTAGGTTACATAGGTCTCACAACTCACGAACAAACTTAGTAGAGTCTGAGGGGTAAGTACGGAGACGTTTGTACTGTTCCTCAGAGTCTATTGAGTTAGGAAAACCTCTCATTTGTTCTTTCTTGTCGTGTGATTTGGTCCCTCAAATACTGATTGAATTTCTACTATGTTCTTTCGTAGATGGCTAGAACACGCGCTTCCTCATCCGCTGACCAGCAGTCCGAGCCCCAGGCAGCTCCCGCTAGGGGCAGAGGACGTGGCCAGGCTAGGGGCCGAGGTAGGGGCAGAACCCAGCCACCAGCAGCAACACCAGTGGCAGATGCTCAGGTTAACCATGGCGAGGAGGTTCCGGCCCCAGCCCAGACAGTTTCGGTGGGCCCAGCTCAGGTCCCAAAGGGGTTTATTGTGACCCTTGTTCTTCAGGACGCCCTGGTCCGGCTGGTTGGTATTATGGAGAGTGTCACCAGAGCAGGACTGCTTCCTGCAACACCAGCCACTCCTTAGGCAGGAGGAGGAGCTCAGACTCCTGCTGTATGTACTCCGGAGCAGGTAGCTCCCCAGGTTTAGGTTCCACTGGTTCAGATAGCTGCGGCAGTTCAGCCAGGGATAGTTGCACAGACCGGTGATGGAGCGGCTATGTCCACAGATGCTTTATGGAGGTTGGACAGATTCACTAAGCTCTTCACTGCTACATTCAGCGGAGTTTCTTCTGAGGACCCTCGGGATTTCTTATACAGCTGCCATGAGGTTCTTCGTAACATGGGCATTGTGGAGTCCAACAGAGTTGATTTTGCAGCTTTTTGTTTGTCTGGATTTGCTAAGACTTGGTGGAGGGATTACTGTTCAGCTAGACCAGCAGGGTCGCCGCCTTTGACTTGGGATCCGTTTTCGGAGTTGATGTTAGAGAAATTCCTTCCCGTTACTTAGAGGGATGCTTATCAGAGGCAGTTTGAATGCCTCCAGCAGGGATCTATGACGGTCACCCAGTACGAGACCTGATTTATCGATCTGGCTCGCCATGCCCTCGTCATACTCCCCACTGAGAGGGAGAGAGTGAGGAGATTTATTTATGGGTTGATCCAGCCTATTCGACTTCAAATGGCTAGAGAGGCAGGTAGTGATATTACTTTTCAGGAGGCGGCCAATGTGGCCCGCAGGATTGAGATGGTTTTACCACAGGGGGGCGATTATAGGGCAGATAAGAAGCCCCGTCACTCAGGTCATTTTGGTGGTGCCTCATCTAGAGGCAGGGATTCTTATGATAGGAGCTAGTCTTCCAGGACTTTTCAGTCAGCCCTCCAGGCTTCACAGGGTGGTTCAGGTGATCATGGTTTTCGTGAGCAGTATTTAGATCAGTAGCCCATCAGTGCACAACCTCTTCATAGTGTTCGTGGAGGTCATTCGGACCATCAGGGCCAGTTTACCCTTCCCGATGGGTGTTATGAGTGTGGAGAATACGGTCATGTTAGGAGATATTGCCTGAGATTTAGGGGTGCACAGACACAGAGCAGGGTCCTCCTCCCATGATTCAGGCACCAGCTAACCCACAGCCTGCCCAGCCAGCCAGGGGCGGGGGTAGGGTTCATAGAGGTGGAGGTTGAGACCGTAGAGGTGGAGGCCGTCCCGCCAGGGGTAGAGGTCAGCCGGTGGATAACCATCCCAGAGACATAGTTTAGGGAGCTGGTGCTGATCCCCGATTCTATGCTTTGCCAGCCAGGCCAGAGGCAGAGACGTCAGATGCTGTGATTACAGGTACCATTCTGGTTTGCGATAGAGATGCTTCAGTGCTATTTGACCCTAGGTCTACATATTCATATATATCTTCCTACTTTGCACCATGCCTTGCCGTGTCTAGTTATGCCTTAGACATTTCTGTCTATGTGTCTACGCCAGTGGGTGACTCTATATTAGTCGACCGAGTGCATCGTTCGTGCGTGGTTATGTTTGAGGGTCTTGAGACCCGTGTTGATTTATTACTGTTAGATATGGTGAACTTCGATGTTATATTGGGGATGGATTGGTTGTCCCCGTATCATGCTATCCTTGATTGTCACGCCAAGACCGTGACCCTAGCTTTGCCAGAATTACCCCGACTAGAGTGGAAAGGGACCCCAGGTCACGCCACCCGCAATGTTATTTCATACGTGAAGGCTCGATGCATGGTCGAGAAGGGGTGTTTAGCTTATCTGGCGTATGTTCGCGACTCCAGCGCAGAGGTTCTTTCTATTGACTCTGTTCCTATTGTACGGGAGTTTCTCGATGTTTTCCCTTCCGATCTGCCGGGTATGCCACCCGATAGGGATATTGACTTCTGTATTGATCTGGCTCCGGGCACTCAGCCTATTTCTATTCCGCCATATCACATGGCCCCGCTAGAGTTAAAGGAGTTAAAAGATCAATTGCAAGACTTGCTAGAGAAGGGCTTTATTAGGCCTAGTGTTTCTCCTTGGGGTGCGCCGGTGTTATTTGTGAAGAAGAAGGATGGCTCGATGCGGGTGTGTATTGATTACCGGCAATTAAACAAAGTGACGATAAAGAATAAGTATCCACTGACGAGGATTGATGATTTGTTCGACCAGCTCCAGGGAGCAAGGGTGTTCTCAAAGATAGACTTGAGGTCTGGCTACCATCAGCTGAAGATTAGGGCGTCTGATATCCCTAAGACAGCATTTCGCACTCGGTATGGGCACTACGAGTTCTTAGTCATGTCCTTTGGGTTGACCAATGCCCCAGAAGCTTTTATGAATTTGATGAACCGAGTGTTCATACCTTATCTAGACTTGATCGTGATAGTCTTTATAGAGGATATCCTGGTGTACTCCCGCAGCCAGGAAGAGCACGAGCAGCACCTCAAAGTGGTTCTTCAGACTCTGAAGGATAATCAGCTATATGCCAAGTTTTCAAAATGCGAGTTCTGGTTGAGTTCGGTTGCATTCTAGGTCATATTGTATCAGTAAAGGGTATTCAGGTGGACCCAAAAAAGATGGAGGAAGTCAAAAATTAGCCTCGACCAGCTTCAGTGACCGAGATTCGGAGTTTCTTGGGATTAGCAGGTTACTACCGTCGGTTCGTAGAGGGGTTCTCTTCTATTGCAACCCCGATGACCAGGTTGACCCAGAAGGGTGCCCGGTTCAAGTGGTCAGATGAGTGTGAGGCGAGCTTTCAGAAGCTCAAGACAGCTCTGACTAGGGCACCAGTGTTGATCTTGCCCACGGGTTTAGGTCCTTACACAGTCTATTGTGATGCTTCCCGTACTGGGCTTGGAGCGGTATTGATGTAGGATGGCAAAGTAATTGCCTATGCTTCGAGACAGTTGAAAATCCATGAGAAGAATTATCCGGTTCATGATCTGGAGTTGGCAGCGGTTGTTCATGCCTTAAAAATTTTGAGGCATTATCTATATGGTGTGGCGTGTGAGGTATACACGGATCACAAGAGTCTTCAGTACTTATTCAAGCAGAAGGAGTTGATTGTGCAGCAGAGGAGATGGCTAGAGTTGCTGAAAGATTATGACGTTACTATCTTATATCACCCAGGTAAGGCTAATGTAGTGGCTGATGCGTTGAGTAGAAAGTCTGCCAGCATGGGTAGTCTCGCTTATATTCCGGTCAGCCAGAGATTGCTTGCTTTAGATGATCAGGCTTTGGCCAACCGATTTGTGTGATTAGACATTTCTGAGCCTAGCAGAGTGTTGGCTTGCACGGTTGCTCGTTCTTCTCTATTGGAGCGTATCCGTGAACGACAGTTTGATGATCCCCATTTGTCTGTCCTGAGAGACACGGTGCATCGGGGAGGTGCTACGAAGGTAATCTTAGGTGATGACGGGGTGTTGAGATTGCAGGGGCGAGTTTGTGTGCCCAATGTTGATGGGATTTGAGAGTTGATCTTAGCGGAGGCCCATAGTTCTCGGTATTCGATTCACCCGGGCGCCGCGAAGATGTATCAGGACTTGCGGCAGCATTATTGGTGGCATAGGATGAAAAAGGACATTGTTGCGTATGTCGCTCGGTGTTTAAATTGTCAGCAGGTCAAATATGAGCACCAGAGGCCTGGTGGTGTGTTTCAGAAAATTGAGATTCCCGAGTGGAAGTGGGAGCAGATTACAATGGATTTCATTACTGGGCTTCCATTGACTCGGAAGAAGTTTGATGCAATTTGGGTCATTGTTGATATGTTGACCAAGTCAGCGCATTTCATTCCAGTAGCAGTCTCCTATTCATCCGAGAGGTTAGCAGAGATTTATATCCGGGAGATTGTTCTCTTTCACGGGGTGCCGGTATCTATTATCTCATATCGGGGTACGCAGTTTACCCCGCGCTTCTGGAGAGCGATTCAGCAAGAGTTAGGCACCCAGGTTCAGTTGAGCACAGCATTCCATCCTCAGACGGACGGTCAGTCCGAGCGGACTATTCAAATTTTGGAGGATATGCTCCGAGCTTGCGTCATTGACTTTGGAGGCTCGTGGGACCAGTTTTTGCCTTTAGCAGAGTTCGCCTATAACAACAGCTACCAGTGTAGTATTCAGATGGCTCCATATGAGGCGTTGTATGGCAGGCAATGTCGGTCTCCAGTCGGATGGTTTGAGCCGGGAGAGGCTCGATTGTTGGGTACTGACTTAGTTCAGGAGGCCTTAGATAAGGTCAAGACTATTCACGAGACACTGCGTTCAGCTCAGTCTAGGCAGAAGAGTTATGGAGACCGTAAGGTCCGAGATGTAGATTTTATGGTTGGTGAGCGAGTATTGCTCCGGGTGTTACCTATGAAGGGTGTGATGAGGTTCAGAAAGAAGGGCAAACTTAGCCCTAGGTACATTGGTCCCTTTGAGATTCTTGATCGAGTGGGAGAGGTGGCTTATAGACTTGCATTGTCACCTAGCTTATCAGTCATGCATCCAGTTTTCCACGTATATATGCTTCGGAGGTATCACGGCGATCCTACGCATGTGTTAGACTTCAGTACTGTCCAGTTGGAAAAGGATTTATCTTACGAGGAGGAGCCGGTAGCTATTCTAGACCGGCAGGTTCGACAGTTGAGGTCGAAGAGCTTTCCTTCAGTGCGGTTTTGGTGGAGAGGTCAGCCTCCTGAGGTATCGACTTGGGAGTCCGAGTCTGATATGCGGAGCCGCTATCCACACTTGTTCCCCGACTCAGGTACTTCTTTCTTTTGTCCGTTTGAGGACGAATGGTTGTTTTAGAGGTGGAGGATGTGACGACCCAAAGGGTCATCACCTGTTTTCCTTATCTATTCTGTGCTTCCGAGGCCTTCAAAACCTCATTTTATATTGCCTCGAGTTGCATGCGCAGTCCGGGCGCGTACCCAAAAAATTTCTGTGTTGGAATATGTGAATTCTGTGAAAAATTTGAAGAATTTTGATATTAATATGATTATAG
>MU675169.1:110333-129367 GCA_026770625.1 Nicotiana glauca
TGTGTATCCCTTGTTTTTGACTGTTGCTTGGGGATTTAGACTGGTTAAACGAGGATAAATGATAAACAATGTGGATCGGGTTGCACGCCGCAATGGTGGTAATTGTGGATCGGGTTGCACGCCGCAACGGTGGTAATTGTGGATCAGGTTGCACGCCGCAACAATGGTAATTGTAGATCGGGTTGCACGCCGCAACGGTGGTAATTGTGGATCGGGTTGCACGCCGCAACGGTGGTAATTATGGATCGGGTTGCAAGCCGCAACGATGGTAATATGTGGATCAGGTTGCACGCCGCAACGATGGTAAATTATGGAACGGGTTGCACGCCGCAACTGTTGTTGACATTTGTGGTTATGTTTCTATATTTATTCTTGTTTCACTGGGGAGTTAAGCTGTTTTGGTAGTTACTATGGATTTAATGTTTATTTGTATTTTCCCCATAGCATATTCCCCCTCCCTTTATGTTTATTTTCTTGGTATTCGATATTTCGCTGTATATCTTATAACTGTACAGATTTATGTGGTGTCCAGTCTAGCTTCGTCGCTACTTCGCCGGGGTTAGGCTAGGCACTTACCAGCAAATGGGGTTGGTTGTGCTGATACTACACTTCTGTGCGTTTTTGCACATGTGCAGGTTTTGTGCAGCAGCAGCAGTAGTTCGATAGCACGATTTCATTACTAAGAGACTGAGGTAGCTTGCAGGCGTCCGTAGGCCCGGCGTCTCTTCTTATGCTTTTCATTTATACTGTAGTCTCATTGTTTCAAGACAGACGGTTGTTATATTTCTTTCAGACCATTATATGTAGCTTATTCATAGTGGTTCGTGAGCTTGTGACACCAAATCTTGGGTAGAGGATATTGTTGAGCAGTTCATATTTATTTCAGATTTATAAAATTAGACTTCCGCATCTATTGTTTGTATTATTTTATGCTATTAAATTGAAAACAGAATGGTTTTACTTATGGAAACGGTAAGTAAGTTGGCTTGCCTAGCTACCACGAGTAGGCGCCATCACGATCCTGATGGTGGGAAATCCGGGTCCTGACATAAAGTGAGGGAGCGTTCGAATTTTCTGGGTCGAGGTTCGGGTCAATAGCTCGTTAACTTCGATTTGCTATTTTAGAGATCTTCACTGTAGATGGCGCAAAACATGCAACAATCAAGGTCCATTTCTCTGTGTCTTTTTCTTATAGATTCTAACTAGTAAATGAATATTTTGTTCCATGTGTCGTTTGATCCATAATAAATGTTCTCGTGTTTCTATTAGTATTCATTGAGTTATTGTAGTATTTTGAGTTGAAAGTGGCAAGCTTTTTTTTGGGGAATTTTCATCTATATTCGCTTTTTGTGCCATATTTTAATCTGTGTTTGTTTTGCAAAAAATATTGTAAGCGTATCCGCTTTTTCACATAACTTTAGCACACGGGGCTAAAGTAGCAAAGGCAATTACACAAAACTTCAGCATTTTAGTAGTCGGGCCTGAAGTTTAGCTTTAGAGCTGAAGTTTTTGTTTTTTAACTAGCGAAATTCAGCTCTAGAGCTGAAGTTTGCCAGTTATAAAATAAAAACTTTAGACGAAGTTTTATTTTATAAGTTTTGTTTAGTAACCGAGAAACTTCAGCTCTAGAGCTGCAGTTTGCCAGTTATAAAATAAAAACTTCAGCTCTAGAAAACTTCAGCTGAAGTTTTCCAGTTATAAAATAAAAACTTCAGCTCTAGAGCTAAAGTTTTTGTTTAGTAACCCGGAAACTTCAACTCTAGAGCTGAAGTTTTCAAGTTATAAAATAAAAATTTTTGCCAGTTATAAAATAAAAACTTCAGCTAGAGCTGAAGTTTTCCAGTTATAAAATAAAAACTTCAGCTCTAGAGCTGAGGTTTTTGTTTAGTAACCCGTAAAACTTCAGCTCTAGAGCTGAAGTTTGCTAGTTATAATATAAAAACATCAGTTCAAGAGCTGAAGTTTTTGTTAAGTAACTCGGAAACTTCAGCTCTAGAGCTGAAGTTTCCCAGTTATAAAGGGAAGCTGAAGTTTTTTAAAAAGTGGGTACGGATACAAACAAAAAGATAAAGCGGCTACAGTTTAAAAAGGGGCGCCCAAATAGGACGCCCGTGCAATTTTTACGTTTTTTTTTTTTAATTTTTTTGTTGCAATTTGAACACTACCGGTGACTTGTTTGTTCATATACTGTTGATTTGTATCGAATATCCTCTGTTTTATTTTTGTAGTCTTTTTCTTTGACTATTAAATTAGTATTTGTTCATATGATTATCGTCTATGCGGGCTAGAGAAAGAAATTGAAGAAAAACTTTACTTGAAAAGGTTGGTAGAGCTTTAATTGCTTGTCAATTTGAATTAAGACTTAATATGATTAAATCAATGAGATTCCTATTTAAGGGGTATTAGTTTATAATTGTAAACAAGGATGGGCTCATTGTGACGATCCAAAAGGTCATCACCAGAGTTCTTCCGTTTTTTGTGCTTCCGAGGCCTTGGAAACCTCACTTTTAGTTGTCTCGATTTGCGTGCGCAGTTCGGGCACGCAGTCGGAATGTTTTTATGTTGAAATATATGAATTATGTAAAAAATTTGAAGAATTTTGATATTAATATGATTAAAGTTGACTTTGGTCAACAGTTTTGGTAAACGGACCCGGACCCATGATTTGACAGCCTCAAAGGGTCCGTAGAAAAATATGGGACTTGGGTGTATGCTCGAGGTCCCAGGCCCGAGAAATGAATTTTTCGGTGAAATTATTTTCTGAAAATGTTTAAGGAAAATAAAAATGAAATTTGATCAAAAGGTAATGGTATCAGTCTCGTATTTTGGTTCTGACGCACGATACAGGTCATATATGTGGTTTAAGCGCTTCCGGTAAAGTTTGGTTGAAAACGGACGTCGTTTGACGTGTTTCGGCCTTAAATTGGAAAATTTGGAAGTTTATGAAATTTGAAAGATTTCTTGGATTTAAGGCTCAATTCATTATTTTTGATGTTATTTTGGCGATTTGATCGTTCGAGCAAGTTCGTATGATATTTTTGAGTCGGTGTGCATATTTGATTTGAAGCCCCGAGGGCTCGGGTGAGTTTTGGATAGGTATCGGGGTGGTTTTGGACTAAAAAAAATTGCAGAAAATCTGCAGCAAGTATTCCTTCTTCGCGTTCGCGTCCCTCTGGTCGCGTTCGCGAAGGCTTCTCCTCCCCCTTCTTCGCGTTCGCGAGCCATTCCTCGCGTTCGCGTACAACAAATCCCGGACCCCAGCCATTTCCTCTACGCGTTCGCGTGAAGGCTCCCGCGTTCACTGAGCCTGGCCTGCCTCTTCTACGCGTTCGCGTAAGGCACCACGCGTTCGCGTAGGCCACTTGTGAAGCCCCCAGATTTTTCTCTTCGCGTTCGCAGTGGCCCTTCGTGAACGCGATGCCTGCCCATTTTCCTTCATCGCGAACGCGACCGGGGTGTCGCGAACGCAATGAACAATTTTTCTGCCTATTGATTTAAGTTCTAAAACAGAACAGAAACGGGATAAAAATCTCATTTCTCAAACTCTCTCTTCTCCACAGCTTTTGGGGCGATCTTTGGAGCATTTTTTCACCAAAGTTCATTGGGTAATTATTGTTTAACTTGTCTTCTTCCTTTTTCATCAACATCAATCAAATTCTTATGCCTAAACATGTGAAAATAGGTAGAAAATTAGAGAATTGGGTATAGTTAATATTTTCAAAGATTTGGTAATTTAGATCTCGTTTTGGGGTCGAACTTGAGAACAAATTATATATTCGGGCTTGGGAGTGAATGAATGATCGGAATTTGGATCGAACCTCGTGTTTTGACCACGTGGGCCCGGGGTCGATTTTTAGATTTTTGGGCAGAATGTTTTAGAAAATATATTTAGCCATTTGGATTAGTTTATTAAGTATTATTGATGATATTAAATCAATCATGTATAGAAACGATTGAATTGGAGCCAAATTTGAAAGGAAAGGCATTGCTAAAGGATTGAGTTGGCCGTAAACCTTCGAGGTAAGTGTTTGATCTATCCTAGCTTGATGGAATAGGAGTTGAGTATAATTGCTATTTGTTATGTGTTGTGTCCGACAAATAGGCATGGTGACGTGTATCTATACGTTTGGGGTCAAACATGACCGTGGATCTTAAATGAATTAGATTTCGAAATTCTTATGTGATTCTATGAAAGAATTAATTGTTGAGCCTTGTCACCGAGTTATTGTTTCTCTTGTCATTTATATATATTGAGAACTATGTTAAAAGTGAAATGGGAGCGGGTGGTACGCCTAACATATGATATGTAATGAAAATGGGAGCGAGTGGTACGCCTACCACAACTTATATTGATTATTCTTATTGGCCATAGTTGCCGGTGACATATTGTGAACTATGTTGATAATGAAATGGGAGCGAGTGGTATGCCTACCACAAGATATTAATTGAAATGGGAGCGGGTGGTACGCCTACCACAAGATATTAATTGAAATGGGAGCGAGTGGTACGCCTACCACAAGATATTAATTGAAATGGGAGCGGGTAGTAAGCTTACCACAAGATATTAATTGAAATGGGAGCGGGTGGTATGCCTACCACAAGATATAAAATGAAAAGGGATCGGGTTGCACGCCTGCAACAAGATGAGTTGAACTTGAAAGTGGTTTTAATTCCTTCATTCTATTTCTACTATTATATTTTGTTGCTACCCCAAAGCATGTTTTCCATTCCCAAATATTTAACGTTGCTTCCTGTCATTCATGTTGTATATATATTTTTTGAACTGCACAGGTTTATGTGAGTGTTTGGTTCTAGTCTTGTTACTACTTCGCCGGGATAGACCAGACACTTACCGGCACATGGGGTCGGTTGTGCTGATTCTACACTCTGCGCTCTTTTGCGCAGATAAAGGTTTCAAGCAGCAGCAGCAGCAGTAGTGCGAGTGTTAGCATTCCGATCAGCGAGACACCCAGGTATCCTTACAGGCGTCCGCAGGACCCGGCGTCTCCTCTATATTTATTTTCAGTCTGTTATCTCATGTATTCGAGACAAACAGTTTTATATTTCTTTCAAACAGCTGTGTTTAGTATTCGTTGAAGTTCGTGAGTATTGTGACACCAGTTGTTGGGTAGTGAATTATGTCTGGATTTCTGTGTCGCATCTAGTAACATTTACTAAGTCTTTCGCTAAATTAATTTATTCCGCTGTAATTATATTATTATTGCTAAATGTTTTAAATGAGAATTCGTAAAAATGGAAAGATAGTAAGAGTTGGCTTGCCTAGCTCCCAGTAGTAAGCGCCATCACGACTCCCAATGGTGGGAAATTCGGGTCGTGACAAGTTGGTATCAGAGCTCTAGGTTGCATAGGTCTCAAAGCTCACGAACAACCTTAGTAGAGTCTGATGGATCGGTACTAAGACATTTGTATTTATCCCCCAGAGGCTACAGAGTTAGGAAAAATTTCACATTTATTCTTTCCTGTCGTGCGAATTTGTTCTTCAAATGCTAATTGAATTTCTACTCTGTTCTTCCACAGATGGCAAGAACACGCACTTCCTCATCTACTGATCAACAGCCTGTGGCCCCGGCTGCAGCTCCCGCTAGGAGCAGAGGCCGAGGTCGAGGCCGTCCTAGAGGCTGAGGTAGGGGCAGAGCTCAGCCCCGAGCAGCTACACCAGTGGCGGAGCCTCAGATTCAGGTTGAGGAGCAGGTTCCAGCCCCAGTAGCTCCAGTGGGCCCTGCTCAGGTTCCAGAAGGGTTCATTGCTACCCTAATTCTTCAGGACACTCTGGTCCAATTGGTAGGCTTTATGGAGAGTGTCACCCGAGTAGGGTTGCTTCCGGCAGCACCAGCCACTTCTCAGGATGGAGGAGGTAATCAGACTCCCGCTATGCGCACTCTGGAGCCAGTAGCTCCCCAGGTTCAGGTTCCAGTGGTTCAGCCAGCTGAGACAGTTCAACTAGGTGTATTGGCTCAAACCGGCGATGGTGCAGCTATGTCCGCCGATGCCTTATAGAGATTGGACAGATTCACCAAACTCTTTACTACCACATTCAGCGGTACTTCTTCAGAGGATCCCCAAGACTTTTTATATAGCTGCCATGAGGTTCACCGAACTATGGGTATTGTGGGGACCAATGGGGTTGACTTTGCCACTTTTCGTCTATCTGGATCCGCCAAGACTTGGTGGAGAGACTATTGTTTATCCAAACCAGCAGGGTCGCCATCTTTGACTTGGGACCAGTTTGCAGAGTTGTTTTTGGAAATGTTTCTTCCAGTGACTTAGAGGGAGGCTCTTCGTAGGCAGTTTGAGCGCCTCCATTAGGGCTCCATGTCAGTCACTCAGTATGAGACTCGGTTCGTTGACCTAGCTTAGCATGCCATTGTCATACTTCCCACTGATAAAGAGAGGGTGAGGAGGTTTATTGATGGTTTGATTCAGCCAATTCGTCTTCAGATGGCTATGGGAACCAGGAGTGAGATCACTTTTCAGGAGGCGGCCAATGCAGCCCGCCGGATCAAGATGGCTCTGTCTCAGAGAGGAGGTCATGGGTCGGATAAAAGGCCAGTAACTTAGGCAAATTCAGTGGTACCTCGTCTAGAGGTAGAGATTCTTGTGGTAGAGGTCATCCTCCTAGGCCTTTTCAGTCAGCCCTTCAGGTTTCTCATGATACTTCAGGTGGTCGTGGTTCTCAGCCGCATTACTCTGATCAGCAGTTGTACAGTGCACCATCAGCACCTATCAGTGCACCACCACTTCAAATTGTCTAGGGCCGTCATCCCCAACAGCCGAGGGCATGTTTCACGTGTGGAGACACGAGGCACATTGCCAGGTATTTCCCTCGAGCTTCGAGTAGCTCCCAACACTAGAATTCTCGTGCTATGATTCAGGCACCGGAAGTTCCACAGCCTGCCCAGCCAGCTAGAGGTGGTGGCAGGGGTATTAGAGGTGGAGGTAGAGGTCATAGAGGTGGAGCTCAGACCGATAGAGGTAGAGGCCATCCAGCAGCTGATCGTCCCAAAGATACTGCTCAGGGTAGTAGGGCCCCGCCCCGATGCTAGCACTTCCAACCAGACCAGAGGTTGAGTCCTCAGATGCGGTTATTACAGGTACTATTTTGGTTTGTGATAAAGAGGCTTCAGTGCTATTTGACCCTAGTTCTACATATTCGTACGTGTCTTCTTATTTTGCACCGTACCTGGTTCAGCCTAGTGATCAAGTGGGTGTTCCTGTTTATGTGTCTACACCAGTGGGTGATTCTATTGTAGTCGATCGAGTTTATCGGTCTTGTATTGTGGTGATTGGGGGTCTTGAGACCCGTGTTGATTTATTGCTCTTAGATATGGTCGACTTCGATATTATATTAGGAATGGACTGGCTATCTCCATATCATGCTATCTTGGATTGCCATGCCAAGACTGTGACCTTAGCTCTGTCGAATTTGCCTCGTATAGAGTGGAAAGGAATTTCTGGTCATACTAACCGCAATGTTATTTCGTATTTTAAGGCTCGTGCATATGGTTGAGAAAGGGTGTTTGGCTTATCTAGACTATGTTCGTGATTCCAGTGTTGAGGTTCCATCTATTGATTTTGTACCCCTGGTTCGCGAGTTTCCTGAAGTTTTCCCTTCGGACCTGCCGGGTATGCCACCCGACAGGGATATTGAATTTTGCATTGATTTGGCTCCGGACACTCAACCCATTTCTATTCCACCATATCGCATGGCTCCTCCAGAATTAAAGGAATTAAAGGAACAGTTGCAAGATTTACTTGAAAAGGGTTTCATTAGACCTAATGTTTCGCCGTGGGGTGAGTCGGTACTACTTGTAAAGAAGAAAGATTGTTCGATGAGAATGTGCATTGATTACCGGCAATTGAACAAAGTTACAATAAAAAATAAGTACCCACTATCGCGGATTGATGATTTATTTGACCAGCTTTATGGTGCCAAGGTGTTTTCAAAGATAGACTTGAGATTTGGTTATCATCAGTTGAAGATTAGGACATCTGATGTTCCTAAGACAGCATTCCGCACTCGGTACGGACATTATGAATTCCTGGTCATGTCTTTTGGGTTGACAAATGCCCCGGCAACTTTCATGGAACTGATGAATCGAGTGTTCAGGCCTTATTTAGACTAGTTCTTGATAGTCTTCATTGATGACATTTTAATATACTCCTACAGCCAGGAGGAGCATGCGCAGCATCTCAGAGTGGCTCTCCAGACTCTGAAAAATAGTCAACTTTATGCAAAATTTTCAAAGTGTGAATTCTGGTTGAGTTCAGTCGCATTCCTGGGTCATGTTGTGACGGCAAAAGGTATACAGGTTGATCCAAAGAAAATTGAGGCAATCAAAAAGTGGCCTAGACTAACATCAGCCACAGATATCCATAGTTTCTTGGGATTAGCAGGTTATTATCAGCGGTTTGTGGAGGGGTTTTCATCTATTGCGACCCCGATGACCAGATTGACCCAGAAAGGTGTCCAGTTCGAATGGTCAGATAAATGTGAGGCGAGCTTTCAGAAGCTCAATACAGCCTTGACCGCATCACCGGTGTTGGTTTTACCCACAGGTTTGGGACCTTATACGGTCTATTGTGATGCTTCCCGTATTGGGCTTAGTGCAGTGTTGATGCAGGATAGCAAGGTCATTGCCTATGCTTCGAGGCAGTTGAAAATTCATGAAAAGAACTATCCAGTACATGATCTGGAGTTGGCGGCGATTGTTCACGCATTGAAGATTTGGAGGCATTATTTGTATGGCGTGACATGTGAAGTATTCACCGATCACAAGAGTCTTCAGTAATTGTTTAAACAAAAGGAGTTGAATTTGAGGCAGAGAAGGTGGTTAGAATTGTTGAAGGATTATGATATCACCATTTTATATCACCCGGGGAAATCAAATGTGATGGCCGATGCATTGAGCAGGAAGTCAGCCAGTATGGGTAGTCTTGCTTATATTCTGGTCAGTCATAGGCCGCTTGCTTTGGATGTTCAGGCCTTAGCCAACCGATTTGTGAGATTGGATATTTCTGAGCCTAGTCGAGTACTAGCTTGCACGGTCGCTCGCTCTTCATTATTGGAGCGTATCCATAATCGGCAGTTTGATGATCCTCATTTATGTGTCCTTAAAGACACGGTTCAGTGAGGAGGTGCCAAGTAGGTCACCTTAGATGCTGATGGAGTTTTGAGATTGCAAGGGCAAATTTGTGTGCCAAATGTTGATGGACTTCGAGAATTGATTTTAGAGGAATCTCACAGTTCCCGGTATTCTATTTAGCCAAGTGCAGCAAAGATGTATCAGGATTTGCGGCAACATTATTGGTGGCATAGAATGAAAAAGGATATTGTGGCATATGTAGCGCGACGTTTGAACTGTCAATATGTTAAATATGAGCATCAGAGGCCTGGTGGTTTATTTTAGAGAATTGAGCTTCCCGAGTGGAAGTGGGAGAGGATTACCATGGATTTCGTTACGGGACTTCCGATGACTCGGAAGAAGTTTGATGCGGTTTGGGTTATTGTTGATAGGCTGACCAAGTCGGCGCATTTTGTTCCGGTTGCCACCACCTATTCGTCCGAGAGATTAGCTAGGATTTATATCAGGGAGATTGTTCGCCTTCATGGGGTGCCTATATCTATCATTTCGGATCGAGGTGCGCAGTTTACCTCTCTTTTCTGGAAGGCATTTCAATGAGAGTTGGGCACCCAAGTTCAGCTGAGTACAACATTTCATTCCCAAACGGACGGTCAGTCCGAAAGGACCATTCAGATTTTCGAGGATATGCTCCGAGCCTGTGTTACTGATTTTGGAGGTTCATGGGATCAGTTCCTGCCTTTGGCTGAGTTTGCCTATAATAACAGTTATCAATCGAGCATCCAGATGGCTCCTTATGAAGCTTTGTATGGTAGACGGTGTCGATCTACGATTGGATGGTTCGAGCCGGGAGAGGCTCGGTTGTTGGGTAAGGATTTAGTTCAGGAGGCCTTGGACAAGGTCAAGATCATTCAGGATAGGCTTCGTACAGCTCAGTCTAGGCAAAAGAGCTATGCAGATCATAAGGTTCGAGATATAGCTTTCATGGTTGGTGAGCGGGTATTGCTTCGTGTATCGCCTATAAAAGGCGTGATGAGATTTGGGAAGAAGGGCAAACTTAGCCCTAGGTTTATTGGCCCATTTGAGATTCTTGATCGTATGGGAGAGGTGGCTTATAAACTTGCCTTGCCACCTAGCTTCTCAGCTGTGCATCCAGTGTTTCATGTATCTATGCTCCGGAAGTATCACGACGATGCATCGCACGTGTTAGATTTCAGCACTGTCCAATTGGACAAGGATCTGCCATATGAGGAGGAGTCGGTAGCTATTCTAGACCGGCAGGTTCGACAGTTAAGATCGAAGAGTTTTCCTTCAGTGCGTGTTCAGTGGAGAGGTCAGCCTCCTGAGGCATCGACCTGGGAGTCCGAGTCTGATATACGGAGCCGTTATCCTCATCTATTCACTGACTCAGGTACTTCTTTCTTTTGTCCGTTCGAGGACAAACGATTGTCTTAGAGGTGGAGAATATGACGACCCAAAGGGTCATCACCGGAGTTCTTCCTTTTTCCGTGCTTTCAAGGCCATGAAAACCTCACTTTTAGTTGCCTCTATTTGCATGGACAGTCCGGGCGTGCAACCGGAATGTTTTTATGTTGAAATATAAGAATTATGTGAAAAATTTGAAGAATTTTGATATTAATATGATTAAAGTTGACTTTGGTCAACATTTTTAGTAAACAGACCCGGACCCATGATTTGACGGTCTCGGAAGGTCTGTAGAAAAATATGGGACTTGGGCGTATGCCCGGAATCGAATTCCGAGGTCCCAGGCCCGAGAAATGAATTTTTTTGTGAAATTGTTTACTGAAAAATATTTAAGGAAAATGAAAATGAAATTTGATCAAAAAGTAATGGTATAGGGCTCGTATTTTGGTTTCGAGGCACGGTACAGGTCATATATGTGGTTTAAGCACTTCCGGTAAAGTTTGGTTGAAAACGGACGTCGTTTGACGTGTTTCGGCCTTAAATTGGAAAATTTGGAAGTTTATGAAATTTGAAAGATTTCTTGGATTTAAGGCTCAATTCATGTATTTTGATGTTATTTTGGTGATTTGATCGCTCGCGCAAGTTCGTATGATGTTTTTGAGTCAGTGTGCATATTTGTTTTGGAGTCCCGAGGGCTCGGGTGAGTTTCGGATAGGTATCGGGGTGGTTTTGGACTTAAAAAAAAATTGTAGAAAATCTGCAGCAAGTATTCCTTCTTCGTGTTCGCGTCCCTCTGGTCGCGTTCGCGAAGGCTTCTCCTCCCCCTTCTTCGCGTTCGCGAGCCATTCCTCGTGTTCGCGTACAACAAATCCCGGACCCCAGCCATTTCCTCTATGCGTTCGCGTGAAGGCTCCCGCGTTCGCGGAGCCTGGCCTGCCTCTTCTACGTGTTCGTGTAAGGCACCACGCGTTCGCGTAAGCCAATTTTGAAGCCCCCAGATTTTTCTCTTCGCGTTTGCAGTGGCCCTTCGCGAACGCGATGCCTGCCCGTTTTCCTTCATCGCGAACGCGACAGGGGTGTCGCGAACGTGATGAACAATTATTCTGCCTAGTGATTTAAGTTCTAAAACAAAACAGAAACGGGATAAAAATCACATTTCTCAAACTCTCTCTTCTCCACAGCTTTTGGGGAGATCTTTGGAGCATTTCTTCACCAAATTTCATTGAGTAAGTATTGTTTAACTCGTCTTCTTCATTTTTCATCAACATCAATCAAATTATTAGGCCTAAACTTGTGAAAATAGGTAGAAAAATAGAGAATTGGGTAGAGTTAGGGTTTTCAAAGATTTGGTAATTTAGACCTCGTTTTGGGGTTGAACTTGAGAACAAATTATATATTCGGGCACGGGAGTGAATGGGTGATCGGAGTTTGGTTCGAACCTCGTGTTTTGACCACGTGGGCCCGGGGTCAATTTTTAGACTTTTGGGCAGAATGTTTTAGAAAATATATTTAGCCATTTGGATTAGTTTGTTAAGTATTATTGATGATATTAAATCAATTGTGTATAGATACGATTGAATTGGAGCCAAATTTGAAAGGAAAGGCATTGCTTAATGATTGAGTTTGCCGTAAACCTTCGAGGTAAGTATTTGATCTATCCTAGCTTGAGGAAATAGGAGTTAAGTATAATTGCTATTTGTCATGTGTTGTGTCCGACGTATAGGCATGGTGACAAGTATCTATACGTTGGGGGTCGAGCATGACCGCGGGTCTTAAATGGATTTGATTTCGAAATTCTTATGTGATGAAAGAATTAATTGTTGAGCCTTGGCACCGAGTTATTATTTCTCTTGCCAATTATATATATTGAGAACTATGTTAAAAGTGAAATCGGAGCGGGTGGTACGCCTACCACATGATATGTAATTAAAATGGGAGCGAGTGGCATGCCTAACACAGATTATATTAAAATAAGAGCGAGTGGTACGCCTACCACAACATATATTGATTATTGTTATTGTCCATAGTTGCTGGTGACATATTGTGCACTGTGTTGATAATGAAATGGGAGCGAGTGGTACGCCTACCACAAGATATTAATTGAAATGGGAGCGGGTGGTACGCCTACCACAAGATATTAATTGAAATGGGAGCGGGTGTTACGCCTACCACAAGATATAAAATGAAATGGTATCGGGTTGCATGCCTGCAACAAGATGAGTTGAACTTGAAAGTGGCTTTAATTCCTTCATTCTGTTTCAGCTATTATATTTTGTTGCTACCCCAGAGCATGTTTTCCCTTCTCAAATATTTAACGTTGCTTCCTGTCATTCTTGTTGTGTGTGTGTGTGTGTGTGTGTGTGTGTATATATATATATATATATATATATATATATATATATATATATTGAACTGCACAGGTTTATGTGAGTGTCTGGTTCTAGTCTTGTCACTACTTCGCCGGGATAGGCTAGACACTTACCAGCACATGGGGTCGGTTGTGTTGATTCTACGCTCTGCGCTCTTTTGCGCAGATACAGGTTTCGGACAGCAGCAGCAGTAGTGCGAGTGTTAGCATTCCGATCAGCGAGACACCGAGTTAGCCTTGCAGGCGTCTGCAGGTCCCGGCGTCTCCTCTATCTTTATTTTCAGTCTGTTATCTCATGTATTCGAGAAAATCAATTTTATATTTCTTTCAAACCGTTGTGTTTAATATTCTTAGAAGTTTCTTGGGTAGTGAATTATGTGTGGATTTATGTATCACATCTAGTAACATTTACTAAGTCTTCCGCTAAATTAATTTATTCCGTTGTAATCATATTATTATTGCTAAATGTTTTAAATGAGAATTTATAAAAATGGAAAGATAGTAAGAGTTGTCTTGCCTAGCTTCCACTAGTAGGCGTCATCACGACTCCCGATGGTGAAAAATCCGGGTCGTGACACTTATTTATGTTCATATGCTTGTATCAAAGGTACATTGAGCTTTCTAACTCTATAATGTACACCAAACAAGAGGAAACGCAACAAATGAGCTTCATGTTTTTTTAATGGTGCCAATTACCATATTTGAGATGTGAAATGGCTTTTGAACATCGTAGCTTGCTTTATGCGCAATTAATAATAAATTATCGTGGTTATGGGTTCGATTCTCGTGGTATGGTCACGATACATAAATACCAATTCGAGTGTGCATTTCATATTACCCGCCTATAACTTCGAATATCAATAATAAAATAAATATGTTATAAATTACGGGTGCATTTCATATGATGCGATTTGCATTGTGTACCAAAACGACAAGTGTACGTCATCGCGACTTATTCAAATAAATCCCATAAATACCGAAAAGAGGTTAATAGATAATTAAAAGCAGTTTAAAAAAGGCAAAATGCACAATAGGCTATAAATATATAATACATCAGGTAATTAGGCCAATTAATGATAGTTGAGCAACCGTGATAAAATCACGGAACTCGGGAATGCCTATCACCTTCTCTCGGGTTAACATAATTCTGTACCCATTCTGGTTTTGCAGACTTTAAACGGAGTCAAATTTTCTCGATTTGGGATTTTAAAAATAAATCGGTAACTTGAAACACCGTAAATTATTCCAAGTGGCGACTCACTGACTCTGAATAAAATAAAATAATCTCATTTCGATTAATGTTACTTAAATTGAAAAAACTCCCTTATATCCGTCCTCGGGTAAAAAGGAGGTGTGACAAGCCCGTGTTTTGACTTTTTGGTAGATTTTGGGGCTTTTGAATAAAGATTCGACCTTTATCAATTGAAATTATTTCCTTAGACATTATTTGATGTTCTTGAGTTGCTTTTTGCTAGTTTCGATCCATTCGGAGGTCGGTACGCACGGGATGATATTTTTGGAGTATCGTTTGGCTTGTTCGAGGTAAGTAATACTTCTAAACTTGGCGCTGAGGGTATGAAATCCCAAATTACGTGCTATATTTTTGGTGTTAAGATGATGCACATGCTAGGTGACGGGCGTGCACCGTGTAATTTATGACTCTGTTATTTTTGTGGTACTATGTAAATACCGGATAATATCTGTAACCATGAAATCTCTACGTACTCAAGTATTTGAGCTTTAATCATGCTAGAGATCGTGTTTAGGCTATATGCTGGTACTATTGGGACCCATAGTGGTTGTTTCTTGTTGTTGACTTATTGATTTCATTAAAATTTCGTGCTCAATCACAATCCTTCATTACATATCATATTCAGTCTCTATAGTTATTAATTGATACATTATATCATCATTCGGACTAGTTTCATGATATTGTGAGATCTGAGAAAAAGACTGGAGAGATTGATGATAGTGAGTACGTGATTTTTGCCACGCTTAATTTACTACTATAATTTCTTTAGAATTACTTTTTCTTTTATTATTTGAATTTTAGGAATTAATTGCATGACTTTGTTGTCTTGTTTGCATTTTGTTTGTGTATTTTTATTAATAAAATTCAAAAAAAAAAAAAACAAAATAGCATTTAGGTTGCACCTTTAGCATTTTATTAGTACGTCAATACTACAAAATATAAGAGAAAATAACCAAAAATAGTCCTTTTACAATTTTAAATTCTACACTTTATATTTTTGTTTAGTTTTCTTTTAAATTAGAAATTAGTTAATCTTTAAAAATTAATTAATATAATTTTAGATTTACTTTGGATCTTTTATTTTTACATAATAAAACCATAAATCCAAAAATAATAATAAGCAAAATAAAAAAATTAAAAAAAATTAATAATGCAACAAGAAAAAGAGAAAAGAAAGCAAATTGAAAAAGAGAAACAAAGGGAAGTGTATTAAAAGAAGAAGGCTTTTGATTTGGGCCATTTGTGACCAGTTTCCCCAGCCCAAAATACCATAAACCGGATCAATACCAAGCCCAGTCCACAAAAAATCCGGCCTGCCCCTCATTTAAATGGAACGACGCCGTTTGGCGTCGTTTGATCTGGCCCGTCGATTTTCCCATCCAACGGACCACATGCATCCTCAAATAATAGATATAATTGTCTGAAAATTGGTCCAAACCCTAAAATATTTTCATCTTCATCAAACCAACCCCCCTCTGTAATGCCGGTGTATAACCACCGTTGTCCCGCCGTCCTCCGCCGGCTGGAAATCGCCGCCGCCGCCGGCGATGCCCCAAATTCACTCCAAATTACACCATAGGATCTCCTTTCTCCCCTCTTCTCAAATCCGGTTTTAGATTCACTCGAATCATAGACAAACTTCTCGAATCCTCAATCGAAAATCCGGCCAAAATGGCAACTCATCCAAATCCGACCAAATTAACACCAAATCATCTTCTCTCTTCCCTCATTCCAAATTTTCACTTGGTTTCCGTCGAATATCACCGGAGCTCGTCGAATCGTTAATCTAGGGTTTTTTGAAATCAAGTATGTTTGGGGATTCGAATGCTCGATTGACTTTAAGCTAATGTTACATGTTTATTTCAGACGAAATAAACACGCGACATTAACTGAAAGCCAAGTTCGAGGCTAGTCAGTCATGGGGAGGTCAAAATCAGTGAGTTTCTTTCTTCCTATCTGCTTATATTGTTCTTTTTTGTTTTGTGTTAAATTAGTTTAGTTAAATTTCAGTGTTCTTAGAATTAGTTTGATTCATGACTCTGTGATCATTTGTTTAACTAGCAATTCGATTAGGATAGTTTGTGTTTGTCTGCTTGTTCTTCATCCCTTTTGGTCAATATTGGGTGTTGGCTCGTCAAGTAAATTACGTTCAATTCGGAGTTAATCGTGGTAGAATTAGTAAATGCATTTTTGGTTTCTTTGATTAGTTGCTTCATGCCAAGTAGTCTGATTATGTGTTTAACCAATTAGTCGCTGCATTTTGGTTTAGGATTCGTGATCGGTTTAACTTGTTCAGTTAAAAGTTTTGTTTGATTGGAATGGCTGATTGAAGTTTTGTTTGTTCAATCTTTGGTTATTTGATCTGTGTGGTTATAGCTGATAGTGTTCTTAGTTAGTTTAATAGAGGGCTGAGGTTAATTGAGGTAAATTAGTAGATTTCAGATGAATAAAGGGTAGTTTGGGCATGGGAAAGGGCTGATTTATTAGGAATAGTAATTTCAAAACCAAAATAAGGGTAGTATAGGTATTGTATAGGTAAAAGAACCCCCTAGGGCCTTCTAGAAGGGGGCCTTAGTGTAAGTTTCTGCACTCTAAAAGCAGTAACTTGGAAAACAAGTCAAAAATTAAAGGTCTAATAGGTGAAATATGAAATTAAAAGAAGGAAAAAATGTGAGTGCCATCTAAAATATTCTACCCCATTTGTTGCCTATAAAAAGCAACCCCAATGCCTTCATTTACAAGTTTTTAGGAGGACCCTCTGAAAAATTCCAGAAAAAGTGGACACACCTCTGAAAAATTCCCAAAAACATTACAGATCTGAAAATCCATCCTACAAAACCATTCTGCAAGTTTCATCTTCTAGAATTTGAATTTCAAATCCAAATACAAATCTGAAATTTCAAAGTAAAAAATTCATAGTTTATATAAAATTTCCAGAAAAATAAAATAAAAAGGCACAAAAACTCGAAGTTTTCCTGTTCCATTGAAGTTTTCTGCATAATAATTTTGAGATTTAGTGTTAAAGTTGCAATTCCTAGCATACTTAAGGTCAAATGGTTTCAGCACTTCCATCTCTCAATGATTGAGGTTCTTCTAAAAAGTTTTTGATTGCATTTCAAGTTGATGTTGGTATATTTGAGTCGATTTTGGATGATTGGTAGTAAGTCACTGGAGATTGTCTGGTACTGTGTCTGGGAGTCGAAATTGGTTTTGAGTTGCTGATTCACTGTTGAGCTGCTTTTGCTGTTCTGTTCCTGTTAAATTGACTCCTTACTTCTCCTTTATTTTGATTCCAGGTACACATACTGAATTCCTCTTGATGTAGATCCCAAGTTGAAGATGAAATGAAAGTGATGCCTTATTATATTGTAAATTTGGACAGTTTACTTGTATTAGTCCGTTGTAATTAATTTGGACTACATGAACCATCATTTATAGCTTCCGTTTGAATGTTATAAGTAAACCTTCATTGATTGTCGTTAAAGTGTATTTTAAATGATTCGAATTTAAGCAGGGTTAGATAATTGAAGCATATTGACTACCTCCTTATAATGTGACCAATTTCACATGATAGTTAACTTATAGGATTCTAAATACTGAATACCTAATTTTCAGTAGATTAACTGAAGTGTGGATGTTCATGTTATCATATGGTAGATCGAAATCAGAAGTTAAAAATATCGATGATGTAGTTTAAGTAGCTAAAAGCGCAAATGAGCGTTGGTTTTGTGTAGTTTAATTTGGACATGACTTAATTGAGTTAAGAACGTTTAACAGTCAATAGCTCAATAATTGTATATGAGTCACGTACAGCCTTGGCCTTTTTGTTTTCAGAGGACTTAGTTACATCAAAATAGGCAGAATTAATTAAAAAGAAATCATGACTAATCTATGGTTGGTTTAGTGACTTAAAATCATTTGTCAATCCCATGTTTATATTAGCTGCGTTATAAAAACCGTCCGAAATATCACCTTACTGGGCCAAGTTCGAAGCCCAAAAGTGTTGGAGGGTCTTATTGAGTTTGTTCCTCAAATTGGGTAATGTTAATTAATTAGGGCCTTTTCCTTAGAGAAAATTAAATAGAAAACTGTAATTTACTATAGTTTGGCCTTTAAATAATAAAATGAGAGGAGCCTCGCCAAACAAAAATGTTTAAATTGCGGGGCCCTCATTAAATGCTTATACCGCCGTTAAGAGAATTTCACGGCCTTCCCCAAAGATGATAACGCGTTAGTCACTTTAGGGGTGAATTTTAATAATCTTACCTTTCTAAATACGGGTGTGCATTTAATGCGACCCAAATCCAAATCCCAAAACGTCAAATAAGAATGTGTCGAGGATCCGGGTACATTTCATGTGACGTGATCCGAAAACACGTTTTTTAAACGATGTTCACTTTCGTAAAAAAAATAGTTAAAAGCGGTAATAATTATGAAATTGCAATATAGTTTGGAACATGTATAAAAATTAGATTTTTAGCCATTTATAATAATTTAAGCGATCGTGCTAGAACCACAGGATCCGGGGGTGCCTAACACCTTCTCTCTGGTCAACAGAATTCCTTAAACAGAATTTCTGGTTCGCAGACTCCAATTGGGAAGTCGAAATTTTCCTCGTTTGGGATCTAAGTTGAACCGGTGACTTGGGACACCAAAAGCTAATCCTTTCCCAAGTGGCGACTCTAAAAATAAATAAATAATCCCATTTCGAATAATGTCACTTTAAATGGAAAAACTCCCTTATACATTTATCCTTCGGGGTAAGCGTGTAAAAAAGGAGGTGTGACAGCTCTGGCGACTCTGCTGGGGAGACGAACCCAAAATTTCGATTCAGGGTTCAAGAATTCGAGCTTAGTATAATTGTTATATTTGGCTTTATCTGATTTTT
>MU675170.1:3269-25607 GCA_026770625.1 Nicotiana glauca
ATCAACAATAGCTCAAGACATCCTATTATTTCCTCATATCTACGAAGCACCATATAACCTTTGTCAAAATTTTGCTTCACTCGTGCCATCCTCGGCTCATTTTCTGCAATCAGGACTGATCCGCCAGCATACCTCGAAACGGAACCAACATAGCACACGACCGTGCGATCAGCTAATCAACAGCAACCTCCCCAACTTGGCTCGAAGCCATATATCGGGACATACTCAATAACCCATAATGCTTATACTCTAATGATGCCACAATACCATAGTGATATTAAACTCAAATCATTTACAAGTTTGTGAAAACACAGATCATCTAGTACTGTAATCCTCTACACTTCTCGCATCCATCTCTACACCAGTTGAGCCCACCCTCTTAAGCAACCCGAATTGTTGAATTTCAACACGTACCCTTCAATTACACATGAGATCTTCTAACATACACATAAGGATCATACCACTTAAGAATACTCCGCAGGAGATGACCCACATGCTTCGGCTCAATTTAGTACTTCAGCATACCTCCCACCATCATATACGTTACACATTCATTAGTCTTCTTGAGTCTGAACGCATACCGCCACATGTAATGCACTACCCTCCCCAACTAGGAGACACGAAAATATTCTTCACGTGCCCATATTCGGGCTACACATCGAATCACAATAGGAATCGAACACTTAACAGTTCAACTATTATCCAGCAGACTTCTTCGTCACTACCAATTCATATAGACACATCTCACAGTACTAACATACTCCTCCCATGGATATCCAACTGCCATTCCGGCTAATAGGGACAATACCAAACATATAAGTTCAAAACACTTGCTCACACAATAAGCACCTCGGTGCTCAAGCCATAGGCAAATATCCGGCCTCAAGTCCTTCAGACTGGCCCAACATTAAACTCACGGAGATCACATCTCGCCCCTTGATCAGGGAATCACAAGCCACCAAGGCACATCTGACGCTGAGCGCTCACGTGTGCATACAAACGTGTGGAAGGAATTTCAAGAGTTATATCTCAAGCTGAATCAAGTAAGCACGATAAGAATTCCAAGAAACTGAAGTTTTCCTAAAGATTCTGCAGCCTCTCGAGGATAAATACAGACGTTTCCATAGCGATCCGTGAGACTCTACTAAACCTGCTCATGACTCGTGAGACCTAGTAACCTAGGCTCTGATACCAACTTGTCACGACCCAATTCCCACACCCGATCGTGATGGCGCCTCTCGTGAAGACAAGGCCAGCCAATAGAACATCAACGCCTCTTTTAACAGTTACTTAGCATAATTAAGTCTGAATCATAGATAATGAAATCAAATTGCAGAATAAACGTAATAAAACAGGGAACCCATCCTGACTCAGCCCGAAATCGGGGTGTCAAAAGTCACGAGCATCTCAAAGAATGAAATCCCCACTTTACAATCTAGAAATACACTGAATAACAATAATGAATAACATAAAGGACTGTGGTGCTGCGAACGCTGGCAGTCACCTCGCTAAAACCTCTACAACTCTGCCTCCATGCAGCCAACACCCGCTACCGGGTGAACAAATACCTGCAACTGCACGTGAGGTGCAGGGAGTAAAGTGAGTACTCCAACTCAGTGAGTAATAAAGGTAAATAATAACTGAGCAGCGAGAAATTACATAAAGCAGCCAACATGTTGTATAGAAGCCGGGTATAATTTTTTGAGAAAAACAGTGAAACCTGTGATATCTTTATAAATACCTTGGCTCGGTTCAAAACTCTTTTGAAAATGGTATTTTCAATACTTACAAAAATGATTACAAAACAGTTAGTGCTGATAGGCACAGACAATCCGCCCCTCGGGCATAAATACTACAGTATAGCAGGAAAGAAGGCAAATAAGTATGCAAGATGAGCACATCAAAGTTCGCCTCTCGGGCACATCTCAAACAGTACCAGCCCCTCAGGTTCAATATCGATCGCTCAGAACAGTGTCACCCCCTTGGGCACAGTATCTCATCACTCAGATCAGTATCAGCCCATCGGGCTCAGTATCACATCATTCAAATAGTATCAGCCCCTCGGGCTCAGCATCACAACACATGGGTACCCGCGCTCACTGTGGGTGTGCAGACTCCAGAGGGGCTCCTACAACCCAAGTGTTATTCATCATAAGGCCTGAAAGCCTGTACATATGAACATGAGGCCTGAAAGCCTTCTCACAATACACTCGAGGCCTGAAAGCCTCCTCACATATCACTCGAGGCCTGAAAGCCTCCTCACATATCACTCGAGGCCTGAAAGCCCCCTCACATATCACTCGAGGCCTGAAAGCCTCTTCACATAACACTCGAGGCCTGAAATCCCCCTTACATATCACTCGAGGCCTGAAAGCCCCCTCACATATCACTCGAGGCCTGAAAGCCTCCTCACATATCACTCGAGGCCTGAAAGCCTCCTCACATATCACTCGAAGCCAGAAAGACTCCTCACATATCACTCGAGGCCTGAAAGCCTCCTCACATCACTCATCATATCCTCACATATAGCCCTCGGCCTCCATCAGTCCAGAAAATAATCATAAGCCCCTTGGGCATCAGTAAAAATAATAGTGCTCAGATCAAACAATAGTTCATGAATTATCATTTAAAAACTCAAGGTTGAGTAAAAATATAGCTGAGTTCATGAAATAGTGTAATTCAAATGGACTGAATTCAAATAATATTTCAAATAGTGAGGAAAATAGTGATGATAGCTCATAAGGAGTTTAAACAGTCGGCAATAAGCCCCTAGTATGGCAATAGGCCTAAGTCATAGTGAAAAAAAACTAGTCATAGTGAAATACGCGGTAAAATCAACAACCGGGACGGACCAAGTCACAATCCCCAATGGTTCTCTACCCCACGCTCTCTATCCGGCGTGCAAGTCACCTCAATATAGCACTATGGGTGCAAATCCAAGGTTTCAAACCCTCAGGATATCATTTACAATCATTACTCACCTCGAACCGGTGAAATCTCTAGCTCGCGATGCCCTTTCCCCTCAAACCGGACTCCACGCGCGTCGAATCTATCCAACATCAGAGCGAATATATCACAATATGACAATGGGACAATACTCAATCGAAAACAATCGAAAAATAGCAAAAATCTCGAAACTAGCAAAACCCGAGCCCCGAGCCCACTTCTCGAAAAATTATAAAATTCACATCAATGGATTCCTCATCTCTCCAAGAGTTTATACATATCAAAATCACAAGAATCGGAGTCCATTTGACCCCTCAAATCCCTATTTTAAACTCTCTTAAGTTCAAGCCCTAAATCACCATTTTTTACCTTTGATTCCTTGATTATTCAGTCTAAATCCATATTTTTACACCATAAAATTGTATTCTAAGTCCAAGTATCCATACCTGATTAAAGCCCTCGAAATCCTCTTCAAAATCGCCTCAAAGTTCTCCAAGTTCGGAGTCCAAAATGTTGTTCTTGCGAAAATTCGCGAAGAAGATTAATCTCACTTAATTGCCAGTCATTCCGCTTCTGCGGATGATATACTGCTTTTCCGACTTCTGCTTATGCGGTCAACGTTCGTTTTTGCGGACTTTTCACTTAAGGCCCCATACCGCTTCTGCGGGTCCCTTTTCGCATCAGCGGGCCCGTCTATGCGGTCCTACTCCTGCTTCTGCGAAACCTGGCAAGGGCCAAGCTTTCCGCTTCTGCGCTCTTCATGCTGCTTCAGCGAGACCGCACCTGCGGTCCCATAACCGCAGGTGCGAAACCAACATATACCAGCAACATCAACATACAACAAACTTCAAAAACTCTCCGTTAAACCATCCGAACTCATCCCGAGGCCCGCGGGACCTCAACCAAAAGCACAGACATGGTCCAATACTCTATTAAAACTTGTTCCAATCCTAAAAACACATACACCAACACAAAAAAATCCTCCATTCTCATCAGTTTCAAGCCTAAGTTCTTCAAATTCTTCTGAAACTCGCATTCGATAAAAAATCCGACCAAATCACCTCCGAATCATCTGAAATTTTGCACACACATCCCAATTCACCTAACGAAGCTATTGCAACTCTCGGAATTCCATTCTGACATTCGGATCAAAATCCCACCTACCAACCGGAATTCGCCAAAATGCTAACTTCGCCAATTCAAGCCTAATTCTATACCGGACCTCCAAAATCAATTCCGATCGCATTCCTAAGTCACAAATCACCTCTCAAAGCTAACCAAATCACCGGAAGCCACATCCGAGCCCTCTAACTCATAAGTCAAACTCTGGTTGACTTTTCCAAACCAAGTCTTCCTTAAAGAGGCTAAGTGCCTCATTCCTACCAAAACCAATCCGAATCAACTATAACTCACCAAATACTGATAGTGAAATATAAAGAAGCATAAAATGAGGAAAACGGAGCGGTAACTCATGAGACGACGGGTCAGGTCGTCACAGTTAGGCAATGATCCATTTATTGACGAGCAAAATACATTTGCAGCCACTCGCGGCAAACTTATATCATCTGGTAGCCATAAAATTTCAGATACATCTAGTAGCCTAAAAGGTATTAGAATGGTCAGCCCAAATTCCACTAACCACACCGCGTATATTTTTCCTTTTCCACCATCTATTAGACATCCACACAAAAAAGCTCCATCATTGCCCTGCCACTATTGCACTGATGTCGCTATCGCCATGGCACCGTTACAATCTCCATACACTGCTACCACCACACCATCTATCCACATCCCAAAAATGATAAATCATCAAGAAGCAGACTCACGCACCCTTGGACCAGCCTCATCTACCCCAATTCCACTATCAAACCTAAAGAATTAAGAACTAAAACAGAGGGGAAAAAGATTGAGAAGAAGAAAAAACAAAAGGCAGTATAAACTGACAAATTGGATAGAAAGAAATAAGATCTAAAGAGAAAAAGAAAGAAAGATTGAGAGTATTTATGAGAGAAAAATTATACATTTTATATAAGGAAAATATATTAATTATTTACTTTATGTGCAATTATAAATTCTATGTGCATTGTATATATACGTTATATACTATTATATACTTTATACACAAAATTATATAAATATTGAATTTGTATAAAAAGTGTATATGTATTATATAAGTGTAGATACCTTTCATATAAATGTGCATACATAATATATACATACTATATACAATATTCATAACACTCAATGTACCCACTGTAATCTTACACGCACAGTTTTATATAATAAATGTATATATACTATTATATACTTTATATACAAAATATATACAAAATTATATTAACATTGAATTTGTATTAAAAATGTATATGTATTATATCAGTGTAGATACACCTTTTATATAAATATGCATACATAATATATGCACATTATATACAATATTCTCAACTCAATTTAGTCACTGTAATCTTTTACGCCCAGTTTTGTATAATACGTGTATAATAAATGTATCACTTGTGTAAAATATATACCCATTGATTATACACTATATTATACCATTATTATACACTGATTACACAATGTATAAATAAAGAAGCACTTATGGTAATGGAGGACAATGAACTTGGCCGGAAAAAATCTTTTTTCCGACCGTGGCTATTTTATTTTCTCCATTTTTCATCTTCTTGCAAAATCATCCAAAAAAATCATGTAATATTATATTTGAAAGTGGACATAAAGCGAAAACCATCGCCAGACTTTTGCAGAAAATTACTCAAGAAGGTAGATAATTTTGCATCTAAATAAAGGAGGAGAAGATCTCAAAGAAAGAAAAGAGAAGTTTGAAAAAGATGTATGTTGGTGTCGCTATGGAAGAAGAAAAGAAAAAAGAAAAAAAAAGGAGAGAGTGAAGAAGGGAAAAAATAAATATAGAGGGAAAGAAAGATGGAAGTCACTGGTTTATTGAAGAAGGGAGAAGATGAGAAGAGAAAGAGAGATGGGGGACGAGTAGGCGACTGAAAAGTGCATTGGGAAGGGGAGAAGTGCATTGAAAATAGTGGCTATAATTTGTCGAAACAATTACACTATATATCACCCGACCTAGTTCTATAACCATAAAAAGCCCATATTTTGGGATTTTACATGGTGGTGCACATATTGTATATATCTTGAAATATAAGTTTCAATGTTTAACCTAAACAATCTTCACTCATCTTTTCTATATTTTCTCCTCTCCTTCTCTTCACTCCAGTGGCCACCTCTCTTAAGTTTGTTGTGAAGTCAAGATTTTGATATCCAAACCAAAAATTAGGTTGAGGGAGTTAGAATCTTTTCAGATCTGAAAATTTATGAAAGAATCGTGCTCAAATTCGAGTAGGTGCTATTGAAATTAATTGATAATAGTCCAAGAAACTTCAATCTAGAGATTTGGTTCAGTTGGACTACTTTGCAACTCTTTGAGAACAAATTTGATGAGGTAAAATTGGGGAAAGAACTGGGTTCTTGATTTTTGTTGAAATTTCTTCAAGATTGAAATTCTAGACTAAAAAAGCGGAACTGGGTTCTTGATTTTTGTTGAAATTTCTTCAAGATTGAAGTTTTAGACTGAGATTTTAAGCTTATTATAATTTATGAGTTTTTTAATAGACCTGTGGAAGATGTATTTTGGAGAAAAAATCAAATGGATGTTGATTAATATCGATGAAATTATTTGGGTAAAGCTTAAAATATTGAAAAAACTCTTAGTAACTTGAATCTAGAGTACTGGGTTGAGCATAATTAACATTGGTTTTGAGAATAATACTAGTTGAAAAAGGAAACTGAAGGTGAAATTCAGTTTTCGTATACAATGTGACCACGTAATTTTTGCCCTATATATGAATTATTCCCAAAAATTCAAACAAAATGATTTTTCTTTATTTTTACAATTTTTGTGAATTTTTGTGTGATTTTCTGTTAATTGTTTGCATTTTATTTGTGCATTTTAATTCATATAAAAAAAATACAAAAAAATATATTTGGCATTTGTTTGGGATTTAATTAGTAGTTAAAATTGTTCACATATAAAGAAAATGACAAAAAATGATTCTTTGCACTTTTATTTTTAATTTGTGGAATTTATTTTAATTTTAGTTTAAAACTAGAAATTAGTCAATTTTGGAAAATTAAATAATATCATATTAGAGTCAATTGGGTCTTTGATTTTATTTGTTGTCATTTTTAACAAAATTAAAAAATACAAAACAAGAAAATGAGAAAAGAAAGCAAATAAATAAAAGAGAGAAACAAAAGAAATCACATAAAAAGGAAAAGGAGGTGGGCTGCTACATTTGAATTAAATCTGAGCCCAAATTCAATTTTCACCCGCCCAGGCCCAATGTCCCCTGCCCGGTCCAACTCTTGACCTCTTAAAACGACTTCGTTTGAGCGTCAATTAATCATGGCCATCGATATCCCCTGATCCAACGGCCAAGAGTGATTTTGGCATTTTAATATAACTGTCCAAAATCACCTAAACCCTAAAAAAACATCTTTCACCCTCCTCGTACACCCTCTCATGTAACGCCGCCGCCTCCCACCATAACCGCCGGCCGGAAATCGCCTCCGCCGGCGGCGATCACCCAAAGGCCACCAAATTTCACCAGATCATAGCCTCACCCCTCTCTTTCCCAACCTCCATTCCTTACGCCTCAAATCTGGCTAGATTTCTTCGAATATTAGATCAAAAACACCAAACCCTAGAGCGCCGCCCTCAAATCCTCCATCACTGGCCGGCAGCGCCACCCCATCCAAACCCCAAACTTCATCCATGCATCATCACCCTTCTTCTAACCCTAATCCGCCACCATTTTTCCCCAGATTGTCACCAAATTTGGTTCTTCTCGGATCTGAAAATAAAAAGGAAATTAATCCGTCGAGCTTCAAGTTTCTGCAAGTGCTAGGGTTTGAAACAGGTATTATCCCTGTGTTTTCATCAAGAAAATATATGGTTAATACTTGTTTTAAATCATATGGAGTTTTAAAAGGTTTCCAGTTTTTAGATATTCTTTCTTCCTCTCTGATATTCCTCATTTGTCTTCACTCTTCCTGTTCTCTTTACTCCATCTTTGTTCTTCTTTTGTGCTTCGTGGTTCAGTTTTGATTTTGTTTAAAGATCGAAACCTTCGTAAGATTAAAATTGATAAGCTAGTCTGTCGGTTTGTTTGTTTAAATTCATTTAGTTCATAATTGCTAATAGGTGGTTTAAGCTTAATTATTTGTTTTATGAAAGCGCCTGAATTGCTTAGTTTCAATCTTTTCTTTGGTTTTATTTGTTGATTAATGACTGAGTCCTAAGGCTGTTGAAACTCAATGTTGCAATAGCCCAAAGGTTGGGATCAGCCCACGGTCAAATTGACCCGCATTTTTTTTTTCTTGTTTTAACCCTGAGGTAAATAGAAGGGCTTCTAAGGGTAAATTAGGAAATTAGGGCAAGTGGAATTTTCATAACAGATTGGGAAAACCTCTAGACGCTTCTAGTAGAGGTCTTTTTGGATTTTTAGGAAGATAATAGAGATAACTTGGAAAAGAAAATAAATTAGGGACTAGGGGATAAAAATCTGAAATAAAATAGGGGGAAAAAGTGTGAAGGGGTCTAGAAGCTTCCCCCTGAAATTAGCCTATAAAAGGGCATGACCCTTACTTCATTCACAAGTTTTTCAGCCTCCAAAATTCCCCCCAAAAGCTCTCTCTAATTTTCAGATCTAGTTTTGAAATTCAAACATCCAAAAATCCAAAAAAACAATAGAAAATCTAATAGAAAAACCAAAAAAAATAGTACTGTTCCATTGATTCCTGAAGTTTAAATCTCAAGTTTTGTGGTTGATTAGTTTTTCTTAGCTCACATTCCAAATAGCTGAAGTTCAGAGGTTATTTGGAATAATTTTGAGTCTAATTAAGTTGGTGTTTGGTTGAGTTTTGCTTTGCTGGAGTTTCAGAAGTGTTTTGAGTCCACTTTCTAGTCTGTTTGGGTGCATTCAAGTAGTTTGTGGTTGATTTCTTAGTTCCGTTTGCTTTCGAACTCCTTCTGAATTGTTAAACTAGCTCTTGGTTGTTGTTGATCATCACTGTTACATTTGCTGCTGTTAATCTCATTTCTGCTCCTATTTCATTTTCCAGGTATATTCCCATGCTCAAGTAATGCTGAAGTTGTATTCACATGTAGAAGACCACTTTTGAAGTTTATATAATGAAAAAATGCATATTTGTGTTTGGGCCTTTACTGCTATTGTTCAATTAGAAAATTAGCTTTTTGTATTGTTATTGGTTGATTCATTTGAGCTATACTTCAATTGTGTTAATGAGATTGTGGACAGCAATTAGGACTGGACTTGGACTGTTTACGATTATCAGTTTGTATTGATTTGTTAATTAGCCTAGGGTAAGTATATTCATGTAGTTAATTGAATTATTAGTAGTGGTAACAACATTAACGTAGAAATCGACTCCAAGTCTTCGTGTGTAGTTGAACACTCGAATAAATGTGATTATGTTAAAAATGGAATTCTCTTTGGATTGCACGTTTCTGGGTATAAAATCAGTTAGGGCTCATGTTGCATGATGTAGCTGAATTTTGCTTCATTGATCATCACAAGTATTGCACAAGTGGGTACATTAGGAGAAACACATAAATATTCTAAGTAATAAACTGTACTGTCAATTGAATCTGTTATTAACTGAGTTTGAATTCAAATTTCCATGACTGTAATGACCTGGGATGTTAAAATGTCTAGGAAGCTAGGATTACTTACTCATGTAATTGGACCTGTTGGCATCCAGCATGCCCTGGGCCCGGACCCTTCATCACAAGCCCAAAATGCCTCACTCTTTGTATTCATAATATGGGTTGTTTCTACTCATTCGGCTAATGGGCCTAATTAACTGAAATTGGATTAGGGAATGTTGGACCTCTCAAGCATTTTAATTGATTAAGGTTTCCTCTTTATTATTAGAGACAAATTAAGTAGATAATTGTAGTTGCTTTTAGGTCGGCCTTAAAACAAAATGAGACGAGCCTCGCCAAATGAAATATAAAATGCGGGGCCCTCAATAAATGCTATATAAAAATACTTAGAAACTCGGGAGGACCGTTTAGCGAATTTTACGGTCTTCCCCAAAGATAATAAACGCCTAGTTGCTTTAGGCGCGTATTTTTAATAATATTACCTTCCTAAATATGGGTGCACATTTATGTGACTCAAATCTAAATCTCATCGAAGTCGAAATGTGTCAAAAACCACGGGTGCACTGGTGCGATGTGGTTCGAGATGCATTTTCACAATATTGCAATTCTTATAAAAATAAAAAAATAATAATAAAAGCGGGTTACTAATAAAAGGCACATAGGTTAGAAAATATTTTAAAATCAGATAAAATCAAATACAACAGTTGAGCGACCGTGCTAGAACTACGGAATCCGAAAATGCCTAACACCTTCTCCTGGGTTAACAGAATTCCTTACTCGGATTTCTGATTCGCAGACTGTTAACAGAGTCATAATTTCCTCGGTTCGGGATTCAACTGGTGACTTGGGACACCATTAATCTCCCAAGCGGCGCCTTTGAACTTTAATAACAAATTCCGTTCCGATTGTCCTTTAAGTGAAAAAACTCCTCTACGCCCCTGACGTGGCGCAGGTAAAAAGGAGGTGTGACATACAACATTATACATCATTATACAATATTATACAGTATTATACAAAAATATAATAAGTGTATAATATTGTATATTAGGTGTGTAAATAGTGTTATACAACATTATTCTTTCTATTCGCGATTTCTGTTCGACTTTGGTGCGGTGGTCTCTCTCTTTGAAGTAAGTTCCCCTTTCACATGTGCAGTTAAAGCTAATTTTGCTTTTTTGTGTTGGTGAAATACTAGAATACATTATTATACATTCCATATACGAGTTTATACTAAGTTATACATTTTTATACATGTACAACATATGTGGACATAAAACTAAAATTAAATTTTTTTCTTACTTTTTCTCGAACAATCGATGTATAAAGTCAATTTTTTGTTGATTTCTCTGCCAACTTGCGTATTTGTAGAAATTTTTTTCATTTTTTTTATTTCTTTTGTTTATGCTATTTAGAACTTGGGACAAAAGAAAATTCAGATTTTTTTCAAGTTGCATTATAGTTGGTTTGCATTGTTGTAATTGCAATAGGAATGTACATGATCGATTTAAGTTGGTTGTGTGTAAAGAATAAAAAATTACATATAGATCTGTAAAGTTATATCCAGACATGATGTCATCTTGTGAGACTTTCATTGCTTATACGGATGAAAATTTAAAATGATGGCTATGCGGATGAAAAGCATCTACGGTGACTGTACTTTTATGTTTGTCAATAGATTAGGCCTAAAGGCTATTTCGGGTTCATGGGAGAAAATATGGGCTAATAAAATTTTCAAGGGCTAGGGTGATTTTCTCAAAAAATCCATCTTGACCAGCCCAAATTCAGCTCAACCAGCTCATTTGGCACCCGTGCAGACAAAAGGTATTCACCATTCATGTCCTTACTTTTCCAGTTTCTACTGACAGATAGTTTGTTATAAGTTGAAAAAGTGGGACTTGTCCCACATCGGTGGTGCAAGGCCCCTTTGAGTGCCTTTTAAGTCCTTGTCCTTTTATGTGTTTAATTTAGAACACATACTCTTATATGTGTGCAAATATATATATATATATATATATATATATATATCAAAGACTTGGACTTGGACTTGGACTTGGGGCTTGGGCGGGGGTCGGGTCGGACCTAAAATAAATATTTTATTTTTTATTTATTTCTATAATAAAATCTGTTTTATTTGAAATTTAAATTTTAAATTATTTGAATAAACAGATGCGTCTGTTTATGAAAGAACACTTCTTTTTGAAAAGGTCTGATAGTTTTCTATAAATAGAAGTTCACCCAACAAAGTGGATATAGAAAAAATTTGCAGTATATTCTTGGCTTGTTGTATCCTGAAGAAGATTGTTTGTATTTCCCCAATTTGTATACCGGCAATATCTTCTTTAAGGAAAGTCGTTCTCACGCCTCAAGCCTTCTTCAATTTTTTTTTTGGTTATTATTTTTCTAACAATCTTAAAGAAGATAATCTGCTATGGAGAACATCCTGTCCGCCGTTGAAAATCCAAAAGAGTTCATCAAACTCGACCGGTTTGATGGATCAAACTTTACTCGCTGGAAGGACATGATGATTTTCCTACTGACTGCTCTGAAGATTTTTTATGTTCTTGATCCGCAAGTGCCTGCTTTACCAGAACCCACTGCAGAAGATTCTGATGAAGTGAAAGCAACGAGGAAGAAATGGGAAGATGATGAACTGCTATGTCGGGGACATATTCTGAATACATTAATAGATCGTCTCTATGATCTGTATCAAAATTTGAAGTCTCCAAGGGAAATCTGGACGGCGTTGCAAAGTGCTTATGAAAACGAGAAACGAGGTATTGATAAATTTCTATCTTTAAAGTATTTCGAATTTAAAATGGTTGATACAAAGTCTATTATGGATCAGATTCATGAACTGCAAATCTTAGTTTCAAAACTAAGTGATCTTGAGTTAAAATTTCTGATGCACTTCAAATCGGTGCTATACTTTCTAAACTGCCTTCTTCCTGGAATGACTGTAGAAAGAAGATCTTGCATTCTTCTGAGAAGTTAACTGTGGAACAGTTTCGAACTCACATTAAAATTGAAAGTGAAGATCGAATTCGTGATAGTTTTATGCAACCTTCAAGTTCCACAGTTAATAATATTAGTCAGAATAATAACGGAGATGGAAACAAAAATCTGAAAGTTTCAAATAAGCCTCAATTTAAAAAGAGGAATACTTTGAAATGTCATCATTGTGAAAAGAAAGGCCACGAGATCCGTGATTGCAGGTTTAAGAAAGTAGGAATTAACTTTAACCATGGAAATTCTGGAAACTCGGGAAAGTCTGAAAAAGCAAAAGCAAACACAGTTGAAAGTTCCTCACAAGGCTTGGTTGCAATGGTTTCTGTAGTACCATGTAATATGGTTACAGAACTGAACATGCCTGCTGCTACTAAGAGTCAAGACTGGTGGTTGGATTTGGGTGCCACAGTTCATGTCTGTTATGAGAAGAATATGTTCAAGACTTATGCAGAAGTGAAGGAACCCGAGAAGGTTCTTATGGGAAATCATATGACTGCAGATGTTGCAGGAAAAGGAAGTGTTGAGATCAATTTCACTTCAGGGCAGAAGCTAACATTGCTATATGTGTACCATATTCCCGACATGAAGAAGAAATTGATGTCTGCTAGTTTGCTGTCTAAGAGAGGCTTCAAGATAGTCATAGAATCTGATCATGTAATAATATCTAAGAATAGTTTATTTGTTGGAAAGAGCTACACCTGTGATGGCATGTTCAAACTTAGTATTAATGCAATCAACTATGTTTCTGCTTATATTATTGAGTCCAATTATTATTTATGGCATGCTAGATTAGGACATTTAAATTTTGGTTCATTAAATTATATGTCCAAAAATGAATATATTTCTTGCAAGCATGATAATGTGCAAAAATGTGAAATATGTATACGAGCAAAAATGACTAAGAAACCTTTTCGTAAAACTGAAAGATTTAGTGAATTGTTATACTTAGTACATTCTGATATATGTGAACTAAATGGAAAGTTAACCAGAGGAGGCAAGAGATATTTTATTACTTTTATAGATGATTATTCTAGATTCACATATGTTTACTTGCTTAGAACAAAAGATGAAGCATTTCAGAAGTTTAAAGAATATAAATCTGTTGTGAAAAATTAAAAGAATACTAAGATTAAGATTCTTCGTAGTGATAGAGGTGGAGAATATTTTTCCTCTGAATTTAATAACTTTTGTGAAGAGAATGGCTTGATACATCAAACAAGTGCTCCTTATATACCACAACAAAATAGTTTGGATAAAAGAAAAAATAGAACTTTAATTGATATGATTAATGCTATGCTAATGAATGCACATTTACCACATAACTTATGAGGTGAAGCACTTTTAACAGCTTGTCACATATTAAATAGGGTGCCTTCAAAAAGCTTACATGTTTCACCATATGAACTTTGGAATAATAGAAAACCTAATTTAGATTATTTTAAAGTGTGGGGGTGTATATCATTCTATAGAGTTCATGATCACCAAAGAACAAAACTAGGTCCTAGAGGAATTAAAAGTATTTTTGTTGGATATGCTCAAAATTCAAAGGCATATATATTGTTGGAGCTAGAATCTAATGTTATAATAGAATCTATTCATGTTGAATTTATTGAAAATAAATTTTTAGATAACAATGTTGATGAGGAAATAACTGGATCAAATGAAAGTGATAATAATAGATATAGATTGTCACGTTCCGAAATTACTACAAGTAAAAACAAAAGTGACAGTATACAAATAGAACCTAGAAAGAGTCAAAGAATAAGGAAAGAAAAATATCTTGGTTCTGATTTTATCTCTTCACAGTCCTTAGTTTTTCTTATAGAAGGAGATAGAAATAATGTTTGTAATCAAATTCCTATCATATTAAATGTTGAAGAAGACCCGAAGACATTTCAAGAAGCTATGGCTTCTCGAGATGTTGCCTTCTGGAAAGAGGCTATTAATGATGAAATGGATTCAATAATGTCCAACAATACTTGGGTTTTAGTTGATCTTCCAAATGGATCAAAACCCACAGGTTGCAAATGGGTCTTTCGGAGGAAGTATAATACAGACGGTTCTATCCAAACCTTCAAGGCAAGATTAGTAGCTAAAGGTTTCACTCAAAAAGAAGGCATAGATTATTTTGATACTTATGCTCCTATAGCAAGAATAACGTCCATTAGAGTGCTTTTATCGCTGTCTTATATATATAAAACTTGTATGTGCATCAAATGAATGTTAAAACGGCATTTTTAAATGGAAACCTTAGTGAAGAGATTTATACGCAACAACCTGAAGGTTTTCTTCTTCCAGGAAATGAGAAGAAAGTATGTAAGTTGATAAAGTCTCTATATGGTTTGAAACAAACACCTAAACAATGGCATGAAAGGTTTTATAGTGCTATACTATCAAATGGATTCATATATAATCATGCTGATAAATGTATCTACTCCAAGTTCACAAAAGAGTACAAAGTTATCATTTGTCTATATGTTGATGACATGCTAATTTTTGGTACAAATATGCTTGGTATTACTGAAACCAAAAAATATCTAACTTCAGTTTTTAAGATGAAAGACTTAAATGAAGTAGATACTATTCTAGGCATAAAGGTGAAAAGAGAAAACAAAAGAATGACTTTATTACAATCGCATTATATTGAAAAGATCCTTGCTAAGTTCAGTCATTTAGGCATAAAGGAGTTTAATACTCCTTATGACTCCAGTATCAAGCTAACTGAAAATACTGGACGAGCAATAGCCCAATTAGAGTATGCAAGTGCAATAGGTAGTATGATGTATGTAATGCATTGTACAAGGCCTGATATAGCATGTGTTGTTTGTAAACTTTCAAGGTTTACTAGTAATCCAAGTAATGATCATTGGAAAGCAATAACTAGAATACTTGGATATTTAAAATATACAAAATATTTGGGCATTTGCTATAATAGTTTTTTCACTGTTCTAGAAGGATATTCTGATGCAAGTTGGATTGCTAGTGTTAATGATAATAAATCCACTTCAGGTTGGATATTTACTTTAGGAGGTGGTGCTATTAGTTGGGCATCCAAGAAACAAACTTGTATTTCTCATTCTACCATGGAATCTGAATTCATAGCATTAGCAGCTGCTAGGAAAGAAGCAGAATGGTTGAGAAACATGTTATTAGATATAAAGTTGTGGCCACAACCCATGCCAGCCATTTTTGTATTTTGTGATAGTGAGACTACCATGTGTGTGGCTCATAATAAGATATATAATAGAAAATCAAGACATATAAGCTTGAGACATGCTTATATAAGAGAATTAGTCACAAATGGAACTATAACTATTGTGTACGTGAGATCGAATAAGAATTTGGCTGATCCACTTACCAAAGCATTAACGAGAGATGTAGTACAACAAATTTGTCAAGGAATGGGGCTAAAACCCTTGAATTAAACACAAGCAACGGGAACCCAACTTTGAGTTAGTATACACTCTAACAAAATAAGTTCAATAAGGTAATAACAAGTTGTTTTGTGTTGTTTAAGCACTGATCTCCTTTCAGAGCCTTAATTCATCTGTACTACATATTGTTATGAAAGGAGTCAATAAGTTGTTAAATGCCTAGAATAACAGGGACAAAATAACAAAGATTGTAGTGCAAACTATTACTCAAAGAGGCTGAGTTAAATCTTAATAAAATTAGTAAAGTCTGTAGTAACAGGGACATTGTATCTAATTTTACCTATATGAATACTGAAGTGGTGTCGCTTCAAGCAAGATTTAAAGGGTTAATCTTGTAAGTATTCATGAAATCAGGATGAGCACAAGACCGTAAACGTGCTAAAGCAAATACTGGATTTTCTTAGCCACTGTATAATATTATGCGTGTGATATTTTCGATTTTGACACAAGGAGTTGTGGTTCAAACCTTTTAAGGTACCAATAACTTCGTCAAGACTTTAAGATATTTACACTAATGGAAAGTTCAAATCAAAATAAGATACTCTCCAATATGCGTAATATTATGAGAAATATAACAAACTAGTGGGGGATTGACAGATAGTTTGTTATAAGTTGGAAAAGTGGGACTTGTCCCACATCGGTGGTGCAAGGCCCCTTTGAGTGCCTTTTAAGACCTTGTCCTTTTATGTGTTTAATTTGGAATACATACTCTTATATGTGTGCAAATATATATATCAAAGACTTGGACTTGGACTTAGGGCTTGGGCGCGGGCCGGGTCGGACCTAAAATAAATATTTTATTTTTTATTTATTTCTACAATAAAATTTGTTTTATTTGAAATTTAAATTTTAAATTATTTGAATAAACAGATGCGTCTGTTTATGAAAGAACACTTCTTTTTGAAAAGGTCCGATAGTTGCCTATAAATAGAAGATCATCCAACAAAGTGGATATAGAAAAAATCTGCAGTATATTCTTGGCTTGTTGTATCCTGAAAAAGATTGTTTGTATTTTCCCAATTTATATACGGACTAAATCTTCTTTAAGGAAAGTCGTTCTCACGCCTCAAGCCTTCTTTAATTTCATTTTTTTTTTTTGGTTATTATTTTTCTAACATTCTGCTGAAATGGTGTTTGGTAAAAGGTACAATCGTTACTATCTGATAGATTCCTTGATATATTTATATTGTTACTATCTGATAGATGCCTTGGTATCTTTGATGTTATCGTCAATTTTTGTGGTCTTTCTATGTGATACTGTCAACCTTTTCTCTCTAAAGTTAAATGTATGATATTCTTTGTTCACTCCATGTTCTGATATACTCCCTTCGTTTCGTGAACTCATTTGATTGAGCACGGAGTTTAAGAAAAGAGAGAAAACTTTTGAACTTGTGGTATAAAATGAGGCACATATATTTTGTGTGGTTATAAATCATTACATAAAGGTAAATTGTTTTCAAATAAGGAAATGAATCATTCTTTTTGGTACGGACCAAAAAGGAAATAGGTTCAAATAAATTGAAACGGAGGGAGTATGTTTTTTGGTTTTGCCTGCTTCATTTGGGACTGTTGAACAAACGTTTTAGCACTTCTATTTTGAATTATGTTTTACGAGCTGCAAGCTATTTAATTGAGGTGATTATGTAGGAATTATCATTTGTTTCTTTGGAGAGCGAACGTCCATTAACTTAGGAATTGCTAAGTTTTCGGTGGCCTTTTAGGTTCATATCAATGGATAGCTGAGAAAATTAGCTTAAGCCAGTCTTTACCAATGCTTTTAATGTAAACAAGAGTGCTGTTGCAGCCATAAGTAATACATCAACAGGTTAAAATGGAAGTGAAGAAAAGAATAGTATTTGTGTGGGGTGGGGGAGGGAATGGGGGGAGGAGAGCACAGAAAACCATTTTCATAATATTATTAGGAAGCTATTTTCCAGGAAATGTTTTCACTTGTAATAAAAAACTGGAAAATAATTAATGATTTGAACTTGAAGCATTCCTAAAGGTATTTCCACCTCTTTTTCCACATTGCGGTATTAGTTCTTTGCCAAGAAAGGTGGATATTTTAATATGGAATGGCTTTTGCGACGATTTTCTTCTCTGTATGTATGACTATATGAGATAGTAAAAAGAATGCATCCATTAGATTGTTGAACCTGAAAAATACATTGAAATACTGTCAAAAGATCAGATAGTGGTACAAGTTCACTAGCTTCCTCTTTATCTCTTCTGAGCTTCAATCAAAGACGCTAAAAGGACGTCCCAGTTTCACCTTCAAAACCTTCCAAAGAATCTGTTCAATCTGCCTCTTTATTTACAGAAGTTCAAGTGATGTTGCATAACATAATTCATCGAAAAATTGCACCCATTATTGCTATGGAACTTCTTCCCTATGGTTAATAATTAGCAGCAATTTTCAACGTGGAAAAGACCTTGTTTTTCATTTTTCAGCCACCACTGGACCTGTTCAATTCTTCATTCACTGAAACCATACTTGGCCTACTCTCTGGATCCTCAAGAGTACAACTTATTGCAAGTTTAGTAAGCAAAGTTGCTTCACTTACAGAGAATGTTCCCTTAAGATTGGGGTCAATAAAATCCTCAAAGTTGTAAGATTCAGCTGCAAGTCGCATTGAGCAGTCAAGAAGTCCTTTACCAGATAGTACTTGAAGGATAATTACTCCAAATGCATATACATCACTCTTTTCTGTAAAGCGTCCAGTCGTAATGTATTCAGGAGCCATATATCCAAGCGCAGCACTGACCTTAAGCGCTGAATAAACGACATCATCAGCAAGTAGCTTTAGTAGACCACAGTCTAGTATTAGTGGAGTGAACTGTTGATCAAGGAGGACTTTTTCCACTGATATGTTGCGATGAACCATCGAAGGTTTGTTTGGTTCAGAGCTGTGCAGATATCCTAGACCTGATGGAAAGAAGCATAACAATATCAGCCAAAAGGTACATGGATTTAGCTTATATGCACTGATAGGGTAAAAACTTTTGCACTATCACTAATCTAAGGCTGCTTGCTTTATTTTTCGAGTAACTAGTTCCACTTATTATAGACAGTTACTTGTTGTATTGTAAGTGTTTCTTTTACGCCGTCAATGTATTGAGCCGAAGATCTTCCGGAAACAGCCTCTTTACCTTCACAAGGTAGGGGTAAGGACTGTGTACATACTACCCTCCCCAAACCCCACTTGTGGGAATATATTGGGTATGTTGTTGTTGTTGTAATGTATAGATAATGTTGAAGAAAATTTTGAAACTGAATAAGATGCAATAATGAACAAAAACAAAGAAAACCAACCTTTAGCAATCCCCTTGATGATTGAAACTCTTGTGGACCAATCAAGAACATGGCTGCTGTTTTCTTCAACATCAAGAAACTGAGAAAGGTTCCCTTTAGAAGCAAAATCGTAGATTAAAAAGCACTCACCCCTTCCTTTTGAACAACAAAAACCTCTTAATTTGACAAGGTTTTCATGTTTCAGTGAGGTTAATAAGCTCAATCCTTCCATAAACTCAGTCTCCTCCGACTTACAACTCGTCACACTGATCATTTTCACAGCTACTATCGATCCATCTTTTAAAATTCCTTTATAAACCGCGGAGAAATTGCTCCTTCCCAATAAATTTACCTCAGTAAAATGCTGAGTTGCAGACTCAACTTCTTCCAAATTGAACTTAAATCCATGTAAGAACTCATATCGCATGCTACCATAACTATTTTCAGGAGTCATAGGGTCCCAATGATTTGAGTACTCAACAGTAAGTAACGGCGAGGGGCTTCTCTTATATATTTCCTTTGTCTGATCAGTACTAAGCCTATCATCAGATGCATCACATGTATTTCCCACTCTTTGTTTAAGCCTTCTACGCCTAAATATACCGAAAACTACAGCAACTATCAAAGTTACAGTGACTGTAATCACTGAAGCAACAATAATTGCTTGAGGAAATTTTGATGATCTTGAACAGTGAGTTTGATTACAATGTAAGCGACTAACATTAGCCATTTCTGGAACATCTTTTGGGACGCCGTTATCATTGGTATTAGGATCTCCATTGGGATCAACTTGATTCACATTGACATTATCCCAGGCAGTACAAACTCTCAATGAAGTAAATCCAGTACCACATAAACCAGGATTGCTTTCATAATTGAATTTTCCACTCAATCTCCTCAAAGCTTCAAAAAAAGAAAAAATACAACACATTTAACAGACAATAACTTCAAAAACTAAGCCAAAAAAGGAAAATGGTAGGTTATAAAATGGAAGGGGAGGATTAGCGTAACTGGCTAAGTTGCTGCCATATGACCAAGAGGTAACGGGTTCGAGCCGTGGAAATAGCCTCGTGCAGAAATGCAGATTAAGGCTACATACGATAGACCCTTATGGTCTGGCACTTTCCCAAACCCCCTGGAATAGCGGGAGCTTAGTTCACCGGGTAGATTATAAAATGGCAAGCATAGGGAACTAACCTGGAGGAACAACTCCAGTAAGGGTGTTGTTTTGTATTTCTAGAACTTCCAATTGGGGAGCAGCAGCTAATTTTGATGGAATTGGACCAGAGAGTTGATTGAATCCCAAATATAACGTTTTCAGCATCCCTTGGATACCAAAATTTGATGGAATTTCACCTGTTAACATGTTATGTTCCAATGCAAGAATACTCAACTTTTTCAAGAACCCAATCTCTGTTGGTATGCTCCCTGTCAACTGATTACAACTCAGGTCCAGTGCTGTGGAACCACAAAATGCAGCAAATCATATCAGAACAGACATCATTGTTAGAGTAAGAAAAAAGATATAAAAAAAATCTCCAATTTCTTTTTTTGAATCTCCACTCAGAGCTTTTTTTCAATCTTTCTTTTCAAATATCTACTTGTTATGGATTTTAACCATTTTTTGGTAGACTTTGAAAACAAAATATTCAAATCCCAAAAAATAACTCTAGAGTAGTTTTTGAAGTTTTCTATCTACAAAACTTCAAATTCTTTGTATGTCCAAAACTTAAACTATCAAAAATTATTTTTCATCTCAATCATCAAAAACTCTTTTTTTTCAAGTTGCAACTAAATCTATGTCCAAACGCTAGTTTAGACTCTGCAATCAGCACAACACACAACGGCGACGACAACAACAACCAACCAACAAATTTTCCTCAAAATTAATTCCCAAAAATCTCAAAAATTTGAACAAATGGAAATTTAATTACAATAGCTACAAACCTTGTAAACTTGCCACTCTTCCAATTTCAGGTGGTATAGTACCAGAAAGATTATTGACATCAAGATAGAGATCAGTCAACTCAGTCAAATTCCCAAGTTCCTTTGGTATTTCCCCAGACAACAAATTATAATTCAAGTAAAGACCAGACAAACACTTCAATTCCGCCATTGCTGGTGACAATTTACCAGTAAGTCCTTTGCTTTGCAATGAAATATTTGCTACTTTATGATGTTCATTACAAACCACACCAAGAAAAGAACCACTACATGGATCACCATTACTTGTCCATGAAAAAAGTTTCTTGTTTTCTGGGTCTAAATTAGACTTTATTTCCATTAAAGCTCTTACTTCTGCATTTCCATTACTAGGTTTTATTGTACAAGAAAATGCAAGAAATAGAGAAAAGAAAGTTAAGAGGAAATAATTAGCACCCATTTTGCTGAATTTTGTGATTTTTCAAACTAAGAGAAAACTTGAGGTTTTTTAATAGGTTATTGTTGTAACACTACCAATGAGCTTTTGCATTGGGATTGAAATGGAGTTGAGCTTGGTGCTTCACAGCAGAGAGAGAGAGAGAGAGAGAGAGAGAGAGAAGAAGAAGAAGTAATATTGGTGTGAATTGTCCAAGGAGAAAAGAGAGTTAGTTAGATATACAGTACTAATGTAGGACGACTTTTGAGCGTAGTGTCTGACACATGCATCCACATTCCTAGATATACCCATCTTAAATCTTTATTAACTTAAATCCATAAAGTTGCTAACTATGAACCGTGTGCTTTTTTTGTTTAACTATTTAGAATTAGGAATCATTTGTCCGACTAATTTAAATTTGCATCGCATAAGAATTATTTAAGTAATTAAGAATTGTTTTCTACGTAGGCGGACCCAAAATTTGAAAGTAGTCGAGAGCACTATTGTTGAACGAAAAATTTGAGCAAATGCTGGAGTGGAAATTGAAGCAACACATTAAAGTCAAATTGCCCCCCCCCCCCCC
>MU675179.1:5810-55404 GCA_026770625.1 Nicotiana glauca
CAGATCCGCAAAGTCTCCTTCTCATTTTATCCGTAGTTATTAGATGTTATTTCGATCCTTCTTTGTATTAGACTATTCTGGTGATTAGAGCAGTGTAAGATTTCTTATAGCCTGTGTTGCCCGAGGGTTTCCGGATCTTGGAAGTAACTTCAGTATTTGGTATTAAAGTGTATATGCCAGGCGGCAACTGTATACATTACTCATGTTATTTAGTTTTGATTATAAATTTCGTAATTATTATTACTTCCGCAATGTGTTAGGCTTACCTGGTGGTGAAGACTAGGTGCCGTCATGACGTGTTCACAAGTGGTGAACTAGGGTCGTGACACTCCGGTTTCGACTGTTGCAACCTCTTCTTTCTTCTTCTTTCCCAGCATACCCCCAGTGCCGCTTTGGATGGCCTGGGTGGTTGATTTAATCGCTAAATAGCTGATGATTTTATAGGATTTCAATCCTTCCTCGACCATAGCTCCCATCTTCACCACTTCGTTAAAAGATTTGCCAATTGTCGTCACCAGGTGACCAAAGTAAGTTGGCTCTAAAGCCTGCAAAAAGTAGTCCACCATTTTTCTTTCCCTCATCGGAGGATCGATCCTCGCAGCCTGTTCTCTCCAGCAGAACCCATACACCCTGAAACTTTCCTCGGGCTTTTTATCAAGTTTTATCAGTGACAGGCGGTCTGGAACAATTTCTAGATTTTATTGAAAATGGCAAGCGAACGCTTGTGCCAAGTCATCCCAAGTATACAACCTACCGTGGTCCTGACGTGTATACCATTCCAAAGCATACCCCCTCAGACTCTAGCTGAAGTACGCCATCAGTAATTCATCTTTCCTACCGGCCCCTCTCATTTTGTTGCAGAATCCCCTCAGGTGGGCTACTGGGTCACCATGCCCGTCATACAGATCAAACTTTGGCATTTTGAACCCTGTGGGTAACTGAACATCCTGGAATAGACACAAATCTTTGTAGGCCACATTGACTTGGCCACCCAACCCTTTCATGTTCTTGAAGGACTGCTCCAAGCTTTTCACTTTTCGAATACATCTCTTCTTGCTCCAGGTTTTTAAGCGGTTTTCAGTTTCCACTGAGAGCTCAAAGTGAGGGGTGTAAGAATATGGTTCGGGAGCTTTAAAGGTAGGCTCAGGAGGATAGTACTGACTGTCGTGAGCTTGAAACAGTGGCTCACTGGAAGATCTTTGCAGTGTGGCAGATGGAGGCGCTACAAAGACAGGGGTGATTGGTGGAGGAGGGTTTTTTTTGGGTGGTGCAGCTTGGGGAGGATATGAGGTAGTGCCATAACTCTGTTGGTAGAACGGGAAAGCTGGAGATGAATTCACAGTAGGAGGCTCCTAAATGGAGCCAAAGGTGGGATATAGGCGGGATTGGCGGGATAAACTGGCGCCGGCTGAGCCCTAGACCAAGCCTGATGCATTTCAGCCATTTGCTGCCTCAACTTATGCATTTCTTCCCTCATTGCATTAACATCCATCACCTCTACCTCTTTTGTCGGGTCCACAATACTGGTATCGGATTCCTGGCCTGTCATTTTCAGCTTGTCTTTTGATCGAGTGTTGTAGGAATGGGTTGACAGAATGCCAAACAACTAACCACCTGCCTGAACTCAACATGAACCACAGCTTGGTTAATGGTTAGGGCATGAGCAGATTTGATAACCGCACGTTGGGGAATGAATGCACCTAAGCATTTAACAGACTCTATTATGCATTTGCTCGACTGCTTGCGTCATCCCGGCTTTTATTTCCAATTGCAACTTTCTTTCTTTTTTTTCTTTCTTTTTCTTGCTTTTTTTGTCTTTTCTATGTTTCTTTTTCAATTCTTGCCTTTGTTTTCTTTTTGCTTCGGTTCTCTCATTCCCTCGATTTCTTATTTTCTCTCTTTTATTTCTTGTTTTTCCGCTCTTTTCTTTTTCCTTTTTCTCCTCTCTTGTTTTTCTTCTTATTTTCTTTTTCCTTTTTCATTTGGTTACGGTCAAATCCTATGAAGATTGCCTACGTATCATGACCCTGCATGAATCAGACCGGGCATAGTTCGTGAAGATAAAAGGTAAAAAACAATAAAATATATTTTGGAACTTTCAGTTTTTCACATTAAAACAAACTTTGATTACAATGATTCAAAAACTGACAAACTTACACAAAACTAACAGACTCTAACTAAAAGACGAGATACAGACTCGAACATTAAACAACCCACATACTCTAATAAAAAAATACAAACTCAAGAACCAGCTGACAGATTCTCTCCCCTACGTGCCAATTTTAACCAAATGGCTATTTTTGCAAACGTGGCCCCTTCCCAATTTCACATGAATTTTGAGGCCAGGGAGGATTATTTTATGACACTTCACAAACTTGTCCGTTCTTTTACGAGAATAGCCTTTCGACAACTAAAAGATACTCTAGGGCTATTTCGGCAAGAACGGTTAAACATGCCGCCGAAGCTGGATCGGCTTATTTTGACCAAAATCCAAACAGTATTCACTTGACCAATGACTCTTTTTCTTGTTTTTCAAATTAAAATAAAAGACCTGGTTTTGCAAACACGGCCTTTCAGCACCTCGGGGATGAAACCTTTAAGGTCGCGTTGGCTAACTGGCCAAATCCTTGAAAAGTGACCAAAAGGTGGTTGTTCTTGCAAAAGCAGCCTTCCGGCATCCCTTTCGGGAATATTCGGCTATTTCTGACAAGAATGGCTTCACCTGACTTATTCATGCCAAAATATAAAACTTAGACACATTTTTTTTGGCTATTTTTGCAAAGGGGAGGTTGGACCCGATGAGGGCTGCCTATGTATCTCACATCCGATGAGAATCAAACCTGCGTAGTTCGGGCAAATAAAACTAACTATTTTCGAAAGCAAGACTCTTTTTTGTTGAAAATACACTATTTCGGAAAACAATACTCTTTTGAAAATAAAATGCGAGCACGTGATTTTTGCCCTATATAAGAATTACTCCCAAAAATCCAAAATAAATTAGTTTTGTGTTGCTTGCAATTTTTGCGGATTTTGTGTTATTTTTCTCTTATTGTTTGCGTTTGTGTGTGCATGATTATTTGTTTAAATTAATAAAAATACAAAAAATATATGTCGCATTCGCATTTATGATTTAATTTTACAATTAGGGATTAATTAAATAACAATTTTTTATTTATGAGAATGAAAAATCACAAAAATATATATTTTTGCAGTTTTAGCATTTAATGTCCAATTGTGTGATTTTATTTTTATTTGGTATTTAATTGTTGTGATAATTATTATTATTAGGAGTTGATTAGTATTTTAAGCTAATTTTGATTTTATTAATTTAATCTAGGATTTTGGTTTTAAATTAGGAATTAAAAAATAGATAAATAGAAGAGAACAAAAAATAGAAGTGAAATTCGGACTGGGCCATCTCCTAAATCTTGAAACTACCAGGCCAAAGGCACACCAAACCAGCCCAAACGTCTTCCCATACTCGGTCCAATTTGATCTGGCACTAGCACTATCGAAACGACGTCGTTTCTGTCACGTCCTTTCTGAGCCGTTGGATCTCACGTATCTAATGGTCAAGATCATCAACCGGTGCCCATCTAACCATCCCGACCCATTTACCCCAAATCCGATCCGGTCCCAGAGAAGGCCAAACGACGTCGTTCGGTTTAGTCAACTGATCCAGGCCATTGGTCTCACTTGATCAAACGGCCAGGATCCATTCTCCTTCAGGCTATATAAACCTAAATCCTACCCAGCCCCCCCCCAAGCCAACGCCCCTGCCTTTCGTCTCTAACCCTTAGAGACCCCAAATGACCCTCCGCCTTCGACCACCGTACTCAACCCATCGAAAATTGCCTCACGGCGGTTCCGGTGGGCCAAACGCCTCCATTTTTACACCACAGCCTCCCCTCGACCTCCCCATTCCAAATCTCCACTCCATCATCTTCGAATCCTTACCTGGCTCTTCGAATACTCAATCGAAGAATCAGACCACCAAACCTAGTTTGTCTGATTGTTACAAAAATCACACCCCTTGACCCCTGAACCTCTCTCACCACTAGAACTCCATTAGTTCCCTTCGAATCTGCCTAGAACACTTCGAATGACAATTTAACCGCATGAACCCTAGCGCCGCCACAAAAATTCCCAGTGACGACGCCAAACCTAAACCCTCCCCAAGTTACACCACTGAACCACTAAACCACCCTCGTCCCAAATACAACACCATTTTCACTCGAATCAAGCCAAAGCTCGTCGAATTTCAAATCGACTGAGCAAACTTTAAAAGGACCCAAGCCTGGAATCGATCCAAAAGAAAAACTTGCTTAGTCGCGTGTTCTCTGTCGAGAACACTCGATTAAGGTCCATTTAGGCTTCAAACCTATGTGAAGCTTCGAGTAGGACAAATGGGAGCTAGGTCTGAAAATTTTGATGTATTTCTTCTCTTTTTCTTATTTTTATTTTTTTTGTTGTTTATTTGTTTAAGTTTCATCGTAATTCATCATTTTAGCAATTACCTCTTCCTCTCTTTTGGACACTTTCTCTGGTCCAATTTTCCTCTGTTGATTAACATAAATTATATCTAGTTTTGTCAATTAGTCCATTTGTGTTTGTAATTTAGTTGTGCTCTTCAAATTGTTTAATGTTGAATGTTTTATGTGTTGATCCGTATATTCCCAGCTTCAGAGCTCCATTCAATATAGTGTCAATGTCCCTTCATTTTTTGTCTAAGATAATTATAATTTGTTTCAAATATGGATAGTTTATTCCCATGTATCTATGTCAGTCATAATTTGTTCTTAGTAGTTCAATATGCTTGAATTCTGATTCATTGGTATTTACTTTGATGCTATTTGATATAATCTAAGTTCTAGCTTGAATTGCTGATTGAATTTTATGAGTTGAACTGGTTATAGCTGATAGGTTTGGTACAAATTGAAAGGGTTTGGGGTAGGATACTAACGTGCAGAGATTCTAGGGGTAATTTGGGGATTTTAGAAGCTTTGAAATGGTTAATTTGAATGTTCTGTCCACTGAGTACTAATGTGATATTAAACTAATACATTAGTGTGGAACACAACATGGTGGTATGGGAAAGTAATTAAAAATGTGGTGCCCATAACCTTTGATTAAACAATAAATTAGACATATAGCAGTGGGCAAAATCAGAGGAAGAGGATGGGTTGATCCATTTTTTAATAGTGTGAGTGCTCCTAAGAGCTGCCAGGGCCTGCTTTGGGCTATAAATGCTGGGGGTTTGGGCAGAGTAAAAGGGGATCCCTTTTGATCAGTCTTGGGTGGTTCAGTTGAAAAAAAGTTAAGAAAGCTTTTTGAGAGTTGTCAACCCTTGAGAGTTCAAATAGCATTCTGAGAATTTCTTTTCTTATAAGAGCTTGAAAAACACTTGAAAAGGGAATGGAATTCCTAGAGCATAAGATGGGCAAACTGGTCCATTGAAACTTGAAGAGAACTTCAACTTTAGTTACCAAGTTACACTTTTCTAATTCAGCTTCTAGTTGCTGGGTTCTAGGGGTGTTCCTGATTGTATTTCGATTGGTGTCTGGTTTCAATTGAATCATTTTGGGGTCAACTATTGGTGGTTGTGATTCTTTGGGTCACTGGGTCTCATTTTGGTCTATTTTGGGTGTTGTGCTGGTTGTTTTGAGACTGTTCCATTGCTGTGCTGTTTGGTTTGTCTAAGTTGTTCCATTGCTGCTGTTGTATTGCTGTTGTAGTGCTACTGCTGATTTCTTCTTCCATTGTAATCATTTCCAGGTACACCTTCCGAAACTATGTGTTGATGTAAGCTTGAATTTGAAGTTTGAAGTATGAAAAAATTAAAAAAAATAAAAAGGAAAAATACACATCTGCTTGCCTCATAGGATCTGTGTTCAAGATGTAGTAGTAGAATGAATGATAGGCAGTTTGTATTTGTTTAGACTCTTTCTGGTTGTGTTTACCTCGTAGGAATTGGAATGTATTTGAATTAATTTGGATTGTTAGATAGTATGCTGTTAGATATATTCCATGGGTTTAGCGATTTAGTTTGGTTAAGCTTGTGATTATGGTATAATGCAGGCCTTCAGTAGGCCTCCATGTGTACTAAATTGGATTTTTGGACTGTTTAAACTAGTGATTGTCTAGCAATAGCTCATATAGTTAACCCGTGTGTAGTTTAGCATTTACTGCTATTAAGAGAAGAGTCGGAAATGGTTTGAGGTTACCAGTGTGTGACAGCCACGTCCAGCTTGATTTTGAGTTAAATACATATTTCAAGCGAGCTTCGTACTTGCGTTAGTTAATACCAACAGAGTAGTTATTAATGTCAACTCTTCTGTTTCATTGAACTCCTTATTTCAACATGAGCTTTAATAGTATAGATTAGTAATTAATATCAGCAATTCGTTGGAACAACTAGGCACCAGTCGCTCACCACTTAAACGAATTGGCTGTTTGATAATGGAATATGAATGGAGTTATTAATTTGAATATGTGTACGTTGTTGAACTCTAGCACTATTCGGTAAAAATCAGAAAAGTTGGGATAATTTTAGATATGCAAATGGTTGGTTTGCAAGGCCTCAGAGATTCGATCCTCTGGTCTCTTTGGTTTGATTTGTTTTGACCAATTTGGGTTACTCCCAGGCCCCATGTCTGTGGTTTCGGGACCTTTGTCCAAAGTGTACATATTATGTGGTTTGGGTTTTTCGGCATTTGGCTTGTTAATATTCAGTGGCCAACTTTGGGTTTTAAGTTAGGTAGCGGGTTCAAACTAAAAGTCACTCCCTTTTGTTTGGATCCGGACTTGAACTTGAAGCTCGAATTTTTTTTTATATTAATTAATTAGGACTTTCATTATTAGAGACAAACTAAATAGAAAATCGTAAATTACTTTAGGCTTGCCTTTAATAAAAAATGATGAGACTGAGCCTCGCCAAATAAAATACAAATTGCGGGGCCCTTATTAATTGGTTATAATAAAACCTTTAGAATTCGGGATAGGCTGTTTAGTAAATTTCACGACTTTCCCCAAAGATAATAACGCGCTAGTCACTTTAGGCACGCCTTTAATAATTTTACCTTCCTAAACTCGGGGGTGCATTTCATGTGAACCCAAATCCAAGTCCCAAAACGTTGAATAAGATGTGTTTCGGATTGCGGGTACATTTCATGTGACGCGAATCCAAAGATACGTTTTAAACGACGTTCAATTTTCCTTAAAATGAACAAAAGCGGTTAAAAGTTAAAATTTGCACATAGGTTCATGATCTACTAAAATCAGATAAATAAGCCGAATACGACAATTGAGCGGCCGTGCTAGAACCACGGAACTCGGGAGTGCCTAACACCTTCTCCAAGGTTAATAGAATTTCTTATCCGGATATCGGGTTTGCAGACTGTAATACAGAGTCAATCTTTTCCTCGATTCGGGATTCAACCGGTGACTTGGGACACCATAAATCTCCCAAGTGGCGACTCTAAATCTCTTAATAAACGAATCCCGTTTTGATTGTCCTTTAGTTGGAAAAACTCCCTTCATTACACCCTTCCAGGGGTGTAGCGTAAAAAGGATGTGTGACATAAAACTCTTTATTTTTTCCTTTTTCTTGACAAATAAAGCAAACCATCTTTTGAAAACAAATTTTCTTTTCCCTTTTTTTTTTTTTTTCATTTTTCTCAAAAATTCGGCAGATTTTCGACACTATTTTGACATTGGTTGTTTTTCTAAAACAGATAATTAACTTTCTACACTGATATTTCTCCCTTTCTTCAATTTTCCCAAATACTCCAAAGTCGGTCAGCATGCATGTCCGAGACAAATAAATGCATGTGCAACACGCAAGATGCATCAGGATGGTCTTTTCATTTTACGTTACCTGTCCTAAACGGACCCAACCCCTGTGTTGAGTCCCCTACGGCAAATGCATGTGATGCAAATAAGCGTTCCTACTAGGGATCCGGCATTAAGTCAAGTTATTCTAGGTTAAAACCTGGGTATGTGTTCTAAACAGTGTACCCGAGCGAACAACTCGAGTCGAGGTGGGGGCTACGTACCGGGGACCCGCGAGATCGTCCGGCTTTGTAACTTATCCGAGCCTCTTTCTTATTTCAGGGTATGACACTAACAGAATAGGGAGTCTCAACCAGTAAGCACATCCCCGGAGGTGAGAAGAGAAGGGTTTCGGCACAGTTTATATACAGTTCAAATAATATCAAAACGGTAAAGCATTTAGCACATTTAGCAGGAAACATGTAGGAAAATCAGATAAAGCCAAACATAACAATTATTCTAAGCTCTAATTCTTAAACCCTGAACCGTAGTTCTGGGTTTGTGTCCCTAGTAGAGTCGCCAGAGCTGTCACACATCCTTTTTCACTACACCAGAAAGGGCATAAAGGAGTTTTTCCAATTAAAGGACAATAGGATCGGGATTTATTATTAAGATGTCAGAGTCGCCACTTGGGAGATTATTGGTGTCCCAAGTCACTGATTGAATCCCGAACCGAGGAAAAATATGACTCTGTTAACATTCCGCGAACCAGAAATCCGAGTAAGGAATTTTGTTAACCCGAGAGAAGGTGTTACGCATTCCCGGGTTCTGTGGTTCTACCACGGTCGCTCAACTGTCATATTTGGATTTATCTAATTTCAAACCATGTGACTTCTCTCCTGTTTAGAGTATTTCCCCATTTAGAACGAGGTTTGGATAAGTTGCTAAGCCGGCGGAGCTTCTGTATCCCTGGTACGCTGCTCCCCCTCGGCTCGAGTTGTCCTCTCGGGTAAGCCAGGTCTAGAACAATAAACCCAGGTTTTATAACAAAGCCTCATGTCGGATCCCTAGTATGAACATTTGTTTGCATCATGTGCATTTGACTTAGGGGACTCAACACAGGGGTTGGGTCCGTCTAGGACAGGCAACTTGAAATGAAAGGATCATCCTGATGCATCTTACTTGCTACCTGTGCATTTATTTTGCTTCGGACTAGCATGCTGACCGGCTTCTGAAAATTGGAAATATTAAAAAATTGTGAAAAAAATAGAAAAACAACAGTGTAGAGAGATAACTACTTATTTTTTATAAAGAAACCAATGCCCAAGTAGTGTCGAAACTTTGCCGGATTTTTTTTTGAGAAAATAAAAAGAGAAAAAAAATGTGTTTTTATTTTATTTGCTGAGGAAAAGAAAAAAGGGGGAAGTTTTTATTTTCAAAAAAATTATTTTGTTTGCCAATAAAAAAGAAAAAAAAAAGAAATTATGAGTTTTTATTTTTCGAAATAGTTTGTTTTGTTCGCCACTGAAAAAGAAAGGGAAAGGTCTTGTTTTCAAAAATAGTTTGTTCTATTTGGCAGAACTACGTAAGTTTGATTCTCATCGGATGTGGGATACGTAGGCAACTCATATCGGGTTCAACTATTTGGAAAAATTATTTGAAAAAAAAATAATTATTAAAAGAAAAAAAAAGAAAATTTTTTATAGGGTAAACAAATGTATGTTTTTCCATAAGTAAGGTGATGACATTCTTGTCTAAAATAGTCGAATGTCCCCAAAAGGACGCCGGAAGGCCGTCTTTGCAAGAACAACCGCCTTTGGTTATTTCTCAAAATTTTGACCGGTTAGCAAACCAACCTTTAAATCTTCTTCGAAGTGCTGAAAGGCCGTATTGACAAGACCGGATATTTTATGAAATTTTTGAGAAACTGTTAGTCTATTTTAGGCTGTATTGCCGTTCTGATGTTAGAATCTTTCGGAGTCTATTAATATTAAATGTGTCATAATAAACACATTTTTCTTTTATGGAAAATTTGAAAAAAAAAAAGAAAAAAATTCAATTTTTTTATTAGTCATTTGGCACTTACCGGCCAGAACTACGCACGGTCTGATTCATGCGGGGACATGATACGTAGGCAATCTCCATAAGATTCGATCACAACTAAAAAATTAAAAAAAAAAACAAAAGTGACAATGTTGATAATAATAAGGACTGACTGAGTCCATTCTAACATGTTTTGAATTGTGAAGAAAGTTGAGATGGTCGGTTTGTGGCAAGCGGATAGCACAAGATCCAAGGAAAAATAATAACTGACATCAAAGCTATTACAAGTGCTCAAGAGACTCAGGGTCAGAGGGTTCAACTAGAGTCTACGGTAGTTGAGGAAAATAGAATACCGAAATAGAAAATGACTGAAATATGTCAAGCATGGGCCAATAGTCAAGGAGAGCCCTGTCATGAGTCACAATTTGCTACACGACAAGAGCACCACTCGTACTCGTTTGATTTTCCTGCAAACATTGAGAAGCCTGACCGAAAGATGATACATGAGAAAATAACCCAAAGAGTGAAAAGATTAGAACAACGGTTGAAAAACATGCAAGGATTGGCAGGTCAAAAGAGTGTTGCTTTCAAAGATCTATGTTTGTTCCCCGATGTCAACTTGCCACCTGGTTTCAAGATTCCCAAATTTGAAAAGTACGATGGACATGGACACCCCATAGCCCACTTGAAAAGGTATTGCAATCAACTAAGGGGTCTAGGAAGAAATGAAGAATTGCTAATAGCTTATTTTGGGGAAAGCCTTACGGGAGTAGCATCTGAATGGTTTTTGGATCAAGACGCATCTTGCTGGTACGTCTGGAATGACATGGCACAGGCCTTTGTCAAACAATTCCAATACAACATCGACACTGCCCCAGACCGCATTTTCCTTTCGAATCTGAAGAAGAAATCAAGCGAAAGTTTCAGGGAATATGCCCTTAAATGGAGAGAGCAAGAAGCTCGAGCTAAGCCACCCATGGATGACCACGAGTTAATCACTGTCTTCCTCCAGGCTCAAGAGTCGGATTACTTTCAGAACATGATGTTCGCGGTTGGTAAATCCTTCTTGGAGGTAATCAAAATGGGAGAAATGGTAGAGAACGGTCTTAAGGCAGGTAGAATTATAAGTCAAGCAGCTCTCAAGGCTGCAGCTCAGGCTGTCCAAGTTGAATCTGGTGATGCGAATGAGAGGGATGAAGAAGTCATGATGATGTCAGGGTCAAGAAGAGGTCCCAGCAGAATACCACAATGGAATGCACATCCTCGACAGATTTTCCATAACTCCCCTGAGCATTAATATCCACCTCAGAACCCACCATACTCAGTTAATCCACCTCAGTATATTGTCCAGCCATCAAATCATCCAAGAAAACAAGCACGAGTGTCATAAAATCTCCACCAGCTTCCGCAGAATTTCCAAGTGCCTTATAGCCCATATCCAAGCCAGGGATATAGAAGGGAACAGAAGCTGAAAGATAATTTTACACCAATAGGAAAGTCCTATGCAAGCTTATTTGAGAAGTTAAAACAATATGACATGATTGCACCCATTCCTCCAAATCATGTAGACCGACGTGCAAGAAGCTTTGACCCATATAAAAGGTGTGAATACCATTCCAATGACCAGGGTCATAATGTGGAAAGTTATCGGGGTCTGAAAAGGGAAATAGAAAGGATGATCCAGGAAAGGTTGATTGTGATTCAAGACAGTGACACCCAGAATATCACGCTGAATCCTTTACCTGCACATGATGATGCACACTTTGTGGGGATGATGCCTGGTGACATGGGGTATGAGAATTCACTCGGGAATTTGCTGACTGAAACTGGAGAAGGCCATAGTGATTATGATAATCGGATTTGTGGCTAAATTCCAGGCTTATCAATTGGAGAGTCATGCGAGAAGGAATCTTGGTGGCTTATTTTGTTGTCATTTCTGCTGTCCAGGTTATTTCAGGGTTGTAATCTGGATGTTGTCTGTAAATCAAACACTTCCATCTTTTGATTTTGTCCAGCCCTTCGGTCGTAGTATCTCCTTTAATGTTGTCTAGGTTTGTTCTAGGGGTTGTAAACCCATTTTAGTTTGTTTGTTTTGTTGTTCAAAGTTGTTGTCTCGTCGGTTAATCCAATGCCCTATTTTCTATTATTTCTAGACATTTTTCTTTTGTTTAGTCTTTCCTCTTTATAGTCCTTTTCTGTCAACTCTAGTGACATGACGTGCGCACATAATTTTGGCCTAATCTTAAAAGTTAATCATGAAGCAACTGGGAGATGATTGGGACATTTAAAGGAAATAAGAATGATTTGAGATTATTTGGAGCCCGAGTCATGTGAAACTGGGGCAAGTAAAACATAAAGAAACCGTAAACGCGAGTTGGCCAAATTGACAGTGGTCGTTCATGATAATGAAAATGAGAGTGTTGCCCAACAATGCTTTAAAAATGACAAATGAAAAGGTGAACGTGCGGATATGGCACAATCGGAAGATATGGTGAATGTTAATCGTGTTGTTTGTGTTTGGCATGTTTTGAAGATTGGAATGACGAAGGCATTTTATTCTGCTACCCAAACACTTTATCCTTTGTCAACCATTTGAGCTTTATTTGTTTTCTTTCATACCCCTCCTTCGGAATCAGTAGCAAGGGTTAGAAGCACAAACATGAAAAAAAAAAAGCAACAAAAACAACAAAAAGAAAAGGAAGAGATAAAGAAAAAGAAAAAGAAAAGAAAAATGAAAAGGAAAACTAGGACGACCAGGAATTGGGAACTACGTTTGACCTGATTCCTCAAAGAGGATACGTAGGCGCTTCACGGCTCGGTCATAGTGTAACAAAAAAAAATCAAAAATCCCCAAGCAAGAAACTGAGGCAAAAGTTGTGTTTATTATAAATAAATATAGTTCCGAAGGTTGTAATTTTAAACCAAATTGATGTGTTTTTGAGCCTTTAAATACCCTTTCTTTCTAGCCCTATCCAAATCCCACATTACGGTCCAAAGAAAGACCTTCCGGTTAGTCTTTAAAAGAGGCCAAGTCAAGCAAATGAGAGAGTCTTATCAGAACATAACACTCTGATCCCCGGTAGAAAGGACTCTAATCCCCAGCAGGAAAGAAATATGAGAGAGTCTTAGCAGTAACACCCCATTCCCTAGCTGAAAAGTAATACAAATGAGAGAGTCTTATTGGTGAAAACCTTTACGGGAACCTTGAGGTGACTGTGAGTTGAGATAAAATCCAAAATGAGAGAGGCTTGATAGTGAAAACCCTTCGGGTACTACAAGTCGAATAAAGAATGATAATCAGATGGGAAAACACCAGACAAAGATTGTGAAAGGCGATTAACGACGGAGGACGTGTCACATGTGCATGTCATGGACGTTAGAGTTGGTGTCCATGTCAGATAGGTTTTTACTTTATAGTTTTTCTTGCTAGGAGTCTTCTTTTTCTTTTGTCTTTTATTCTGTTCCTTTTATCTTTCTCCTTTCATCAAAAATTCCGCAACAGAGTCTGTTTGTGAGAAATGACTTCAAAATTTGCCATCAGCTTTCCAATTATGCAAGATGGGATCTGATTAGAACATCCAAGTGGTATAAGTCAATAAGGAACAAGCATGAGGCCAGTAGCAGGATATCCCCAGCAAGAGGAGGTTGAGAAAGGGATGGACCAGTGTCAAGAAGGATATTCCCCGCAGAAATCAAAGGTTATAGACCTCAAGGCCAAGGCCAGTGGACAAATCAAGGAAGAACAACGCGGAGAGCGATGGGCATAATTTGGAGAGTCATATGAGACTCAAAGGTCGAGGAAATGCCAGTTCCCAAGATCTGCCACAAAAGAAGAGGGATATCCCTAGCAGAAAAGGTATTTTCAGTGACACGGATGAACGAAGACAGTGGTTCATCAGTAAAACATGCAAGATCCGCAAGCGGAGTCAACTGTCATAAGAATGTGGGGGTCAGGATACAAGTGGAAAACAACGGTAAGAGGTTTGTGAATAAGTAGTCGTCAAGAAGGTAGGAAGTTATCGACCAAGTTTCAAGATGGCCAGACGACGCAAAGTAGGGCAAGTCGTTCTAAGATCAGCAAATAATATCATCCCCAGAAAGTTTTGATAGTGTAATGGAATGCAAAGCAGGGAAGGAGAAAAGGCGAACCATCCCCAGCATGAGCATCACAACCAACCACCGCGTTTTAAACTAACAAATTTTCTTTGATTTGAAGCAGGTAAAGGAAATGTCATTGATGACATAGAGGCATGATACAAGGAAGATTATCAAATTGGGTCAGAAAATTTTCTTTCCATTTTGAAAATTTTCTAGAAATCAGTTTTAGAGGAAAGGAAAACACCAGCTTTGAGTGAAGTAGCCTTGGAAGAAGCCAGACGACACAAGGGAAGTGGTCTTGGAACCAATGTTATCCCCAGCAGCGTTGAAAGAAAGAAAATATCATGTTTTAATGAAGGAGTTTATCCCCAGCGGACGGAACAAAAAGGACAAAACTTGTGTTCAGAAAAAGCAAGAAGCTAGTGTCATCCCCAGCAGTTTTCAGAAGAATAAAGCATGAAGGAATGAAAATTCCCTGGCAGTGTTATCCCCCAACAGTTTTCTAAGGAACGAAACACAAGTTTAGAAGGAGGAGGATAACATATTTTTTTTAAAAAAAAAAAAGAGATTCCCTCCAGCAGCGTTATCCCCAGCTGATAACATTTTTATCCCCAGCAGTGTTGAGAGAAATTAAAAGTTTTGAAGGAAGTAGTTTTGAAAAAAAAAAGAAGAAGTGGAAGAAAGGAGATTCCCCTAGCAGTATTATCCCCAACACGTAAGTAATTAATTCCCCAATAGTGTTAACCCCAGCAGTTTCGAGGGAAGACAACACGAGTTTTGTTTTTGAGGGAAGCGGTTCTGACAGAAGGTACTTCAAGTAGAAGGAAATGGTTTAGGAGGCAAAGAAGGACAACAGTAATAGAATACAGATAAGGTAAGTTGTTGAAGTAGGGAGCCCGCCGTAGAACGGAGGCGTTATCTTTTTAAGTTGTTATAGTCGGGAGCCCGCCCGTAGAACGGAGGCGTTACCTTTTTAAATTGTTGTAGTCGGGAGCCCGCCCGTAGAATAGAGGCGTTACCTTTTTAAGTTGTTATCGTCGGTAGGCCGCCCGTAGAGCGGAGGCGTTATCTTTTTAAATTGTTGTAGTCGGGAGCCCGCCCGTAGAATAGAGGCGTTACCTTTTTAAGTTGTTATAGTCGGGAGACCGCCCGTAGAACGGAGGCGTTATATTTTTAAGTTGTTGTAGTCGGGAGCCCGCCCGTAGAATAGAGGCGTTACTTTTTTAAGATGTTGTAGTCGGGAGCCCGCCCGTAGAACAGAGGCGTTACCTTTTTAAGTTGTTGTAGTCGGGAGCCCGCCCGTAGAACGGAGGCGTCATCTTTTAAATTGTTGTTGAATTCAGGTGCTCGCCTGGAGAACGGAAAGGCAATATCTTTTTAAATTATATTTAAAGTTTTTTAATCATAGTTGAGGTCCGGTGCCGCCTGAAGAATGGAATGACGTTTTATTTTGTTGAAGTCAGGTATCTACTTGAGGAAAAAGGAAGATAACACAAGTTTTAAGGGAAGGAGGAAATCATCCCCAGCAAGAATGTCATTAACCGACCACCATTTTCAAAATTGACAAAAATTTTCTTTGTATGTAACAGGAACAAAGCAGATGAATTTTTTCCTAAGATAAAAAATCTTAGTCCGATGAATTTTCTCTTAAGATAAAAAATCTTAGTCCGATGAATTTTTTGTTTCTCCTAAGATAAAAAAGTCCGATGAATTTTTTGTTTCTCCTAAGATAAAAAATCTTAGTCTGATGAATTTTCTCCTAAGATAAAAATCTTAGTCCGATGAATGTTTCTCCTAAGATAAAAATCTTAGTCCGATGAATTTCTCTCCTAAGATAAAAAAAATCATAGTCCGCTGAATTTTTCTCAAGATAAAAAAAATCTTAGTCCGATGAATTTTCTCCTAAGATAATAATATGTCAGTTGGAAAGACTTAGAAAAGATAACAACAAAGAAGTGGAGGCAACAGCCGGAAAGACGCAGATAAGTTAACAAAAGGGGAAGGCAAGAATTGAAAAATTGAAAGCAATAGTTGGAAAGTTACAGATAAGATAATAAGAAGTGAAAGACAATAAGTAGAAGGTTTCAGATAAAACGACAAGAAGTGGGAAGCAACAATTGGAAGGTTTCAAGTAAGACAACAAAAATGGACCTAGTCTGATGAATTATCTCCTAGACTCAAAAAAATCTTAGTCCGATGAACCTCTTTCCTAAGATAATAATAATGGCATTTCATTTTTGAAGTTATTGTTGAAGTCGGGAGCCCGCCCATATAATAGAGGAATACATTTCAGTCTTTACATTTTAAGTTAAGATCACACAAAATGGACCTAGTCTGAGGAATTATCTCCTAGAGTCAAAATCTTAGTCCGATGAATCTTTCTCCTAAGATCGCACAAAATGGACCTAGTCTGATGAATTATCTCCTAGAGTCAAAATCTCAGTTCGATGAATCTTTCTCCTGAGATCACACAAAATTGGACCTAGTCTGATGAATTATCTCCTAGAGTCAAAATCTTAGTCCGATGAATCTTTCTCCTAAGATTGCACAAAATGGACCTAGTCTGATGAATTATCTCCTAGAGTCAAAATCTCAGTCCGATGAATCTTTCTCCTGAGATCACACAAAAATGGACCTAGTCTTATGAATTATCTCCTAGAGTCAAAATTATAGTCTGATGAACCTTTCTCCTAAGATAATAATAATGGCATTTTATTTTCCAAGAAGTTGAAGTCGGGAGCCCGCCCTATAACAGAGGAATACATTTCAGTCTTTATATTTTAAGTTTGAAGTTGGGAGCCCACCCGTATAACAGAGGAATACATTTCAAGTTTTGAAGTCGGGAGCCCGCCCGTATAACAGAGGAATACATTTTGGTCTTTATATTTCAAGTTGAAGTCGGGAGCCCGCCCGTATAACAGAGGAATACATTGAAGTTTGAAATCAGTAAAGCAGAGGGTTACACCAAAATCCCCAGCATAAATCCAAGTTCAAAAATTAGAAGGAAAGCAACAATGGTCAGTTCAAGCTTCGAGAAAAAATTAATTCGAAGCTCACAAGCAAGAAATAAACAATCCAAGTTCGGAAATCAAGAAAGGCCGATGAGTCAAGTCAGAAATGAAGAAAACATCAGAGGAAGCAAGCCAACAAGAAAGCAAGGCGACAAGAACAAGTTGAAGATCTAGATAAGATTTTACAATTCATAGACCAGTTTACTATAGCTTCTTATTTTCTGTTTAGCACGGTGTAATAAGGAGGTCGGTAAGCGGTAGCAGCATCAACAGCAGTAACAGCAAAGTCACAGTTCCACGGTAGTCCCAGCTACCAAAACTTCCCGAACTACATTGACCTGATTCCCTTTTAGCCAGGAATATGTAGGAGACCTTTTGAAGCAAAGGTTCGGTCAAATCTTTTCAAAAAATGCTTCACACGGAGTACTCAAACGGGCAAAAATCGCTCGTATCCTCTCACTTTGTCTTTGCACGAAAACTCTTCGTGTTTACGGGCAAAGAGGGGCAACTGTGAGCACGTGATTTTTGCCCTATATGAGAATTACTCCCAAAATCCAAAATAAAATAGTTTTGTGTTGCTTGCAATTTTTGCGGATTTTGTGTTATTTTTCTCTTATTGTTTGCGTTTGTGTGTGCATGATTATTTGTTTAAATTAATAAAAATACAAAAAATATATGTTGCATTCGCATTTAGGATTTAATTTTACAATTAGGGATTAATTAAATAATAATTTTTTATTTATGAGAATGAAAAATCACAAAAATGTGTATTTTTGCAGTTTTGGCATTTAATGTCCAATTGTGTGATTTTGTTTTGAATTGGTATTTAATTGGTGTGATAATTATTATTAGGAGTTGATTAGTATTTTATGCTAATTTTAGTTTTATTAATTTAATCTAGGATTTTGTTTTTAAATTAGGAATTAAAAAATAGATAAATAGAAGAGAACAAAAAATAGAAGAGAAATTCGGACTGGGCCATCTCCTAAATCTTGAAACAACCAGGCCAAAGGCACACCAAACTAGCCCAAACGTCTTCCCTATCCGGTCCAATTTGATCTGGCACCAGCACTGTCGAAACGACTTCGTTTCTATCACGTCCTTTCTGAGCCGTTGGATCTCACGTATCCAACGGTCAAGATCATCAACCGTGCCCATCTAACCAGCCCGACCCATTTACCCCAAACCGATCCGGTCCCAGAGAAGGCCAAACGACGTCGTTCGGTTTTGTCAACTGATCCAGGCCATTGGTCTCAATTGATCAAACGGCCAGGATCCATTCTCCTTCAGGCTATATAAACCTAAATCCTACCCAGCCCCCCCAAGCCAATGCCCCTACCTTTCGTCTCTAACCCTCAGAGACCCCAAATAACCCTCTGCCTTCGACCACCGAAAATTACCTCACGGCGGTTCCGGTGGGCCAAACACCTCCATCTTTACACCACAGCCTCCTCTCGACCTCCCCATTCCAAATCTCCACTCCATCATCTTCGAATCCCAACCAGGCTCTTTGAATATTCAATCGAAGAATCAGACCTCCAAACCTAGTTTTTCTAATGGCTACCAAAATCACACCCCTTGACCCCTGAACCTCTCTCACCACTAGAACCCTATTAGTTCCCTTCGAATCTGCCTAGAACACTTCGAATGACAATTTAACCGCATGAACCCTAGCGCCGCCACAAAATTCCCCAGTGGCTGCGCCAAACCTAAACCCTCCCCAAGTTTCACCACTGAACCACTAAACCACTCTCGTCCCAAATACAATACCATTTTCACTCGAATCAAGCCAGAGCTCGTCGAATTTCAAATCGACTGAGAAAACTTTAAAAGGACCCAAGCTTGGAATCGATCCAAAAGGAAAACTTGAGGTCATGACCGACCGTAGTCGCATGTTCTTAGTTGAGAACACTCGATTAAGGTCCATTTCAGCTTCAAACCTATGTGAAGCTTCGAGTAGGACAAATGGGAGCTAGGTCTGAAAATTTTGAGGTATTTCTTCTCTTTTTGTTATTTTTGTTTGTTTTTGTTGTTTATCTGTTTAAGCTTCATCGTAATTCATCATTTTAGAAATTACCTCTTCCTCCTCTTTCGGACCCTTTCTCTGGTCCAATTTTCCTCTGTTGATTAGCATATATTATAACTTGTTTTGTCGATTAGTCCATTTGTGTTTGTAATTTAGTTGTGCTTTTCGAATTGTTTAATGTCGAATGTTTTATGTGTTGATCCGTATATTCCCAGCTTCAGAGATCCATTCAATATAGTGTCAATGTCCCTTCATTTCTTGTCTAAGATAATTATAATTTGTTTCAAATGTGGATAGTTTGTTCCCATGTATCTGTGTCAGTCAGAATTTGTTCTCAGTAGTTCAATATGATTGAATTCTGATTCATTGGTATTTACTTTGATGCTATTTGATATAATCTAAGTTCTAGCTTGAATTGCTGATTGAATTTTATGAGTTGAACTTGTTATAGCTGATAGGTTTGGTACAAATTGAAAGGGTTTGGGGTAGGATAGTAAGTTACAGAGATTCTAAGGGTAATTTAGGGATTTTAGAAGATTTGAAATGGTTAATTTGAGTGTTCTGTCCACTGACTACTAATGTGATATTAAACTAATACATTAGTGGGTAACACAACATGGTGGTATGGGAAAGTAATTAAAAATGTGGTGCCCATAACCTTTGATTAAACAATAAATTAGACATATGGTAGTGGGCAAAATCAGAGGAAGAGGATGGGCTGATCCATTTTTTAATAGTGTGAGTGCTCCTAAGAGCTGGCAGGGCCTGCTTTGGGCTATAAATGTTGGGGGTTTGGGCAGAGTAAAAGGGGATTCCTTTTGATCAGTCTTGGGGGGTTCAGTTGAAAAAGAGTTAAGAAAGCTTTTTGAGAGTTGTCAACCCTTGAGAGTTCAAATAGCATTCTGAGAATTTCTTTTCTTATAAGAGATTGAAAAACACTTGAAAAGTGAATGGGATTCCTAGAGCATAAGATGGGCAAACTGGTCCATTGAAACTTGAAGACAACTTCAACTTTAGTTACCAAATTACACTTTTCTAATTCAGCTTCTAGTTGCTGGGTTCTAGGGGTGTTCCTGATTGTATTTCGATTGGTGTCTGGTTTCAATTGAATCATTTTGGGGTCAACTATTGGTGGTTGTGATTCTGTGGGTCACTGGGTCTCATTTTGGTCTATTTTGGGTGTTGTGCTGGTTGTTTTAAGACTATTCCATTGCTGTGCTGTTGGGTTTGTCTAAGCTGTTCCATTGCTGCTGTTGTATTACTGTTGCATTGCTACTGCCGATTTCTTCTTCCATTGTAATCATTTCCAGGTACACCTTCCGAAATCATGTGTTGATGTAAGCTTGAATTTGAAGTTTGAAGTATGAAAAAATTAAAAAAAAAAAAGGAAAAACGCACATCTGCTTGCCTCATAGGATCTATTTCAAGATGTAGCAGTAGAATGAATGATAGGCAGTTTGTATTTGTTTAGACTCTATCCGATTGTGTTTACCTCGTAGGAATTGGAATGTATTTGAATTAATTTGGATTGTTAGATTGTATGCTGTTAGATATATTCCATGGTTTTAGCGATTTAGTTTGGTTTAGCTTGTGATTATGGTATAATGTAAGATTTCAGTAGGCCTCCATGTGTACTAAATTGGATTTTCGGACTGTTTAAACTAGTGATTGTCTAGCAATAGTTCTCATATAGTTAACCCATGTGTAAATTAGCATTTACTGCTATTTAAGAGAAGAGCCGTAAATGGTTCAAGGTTACCAGTGTGTGACGGCCACGTCGAGTTTGATTCTGAGTTAAATACATATTTCAAGCGAGCTTCGTACTTGCGTTAGTTAATTCCAACGGAGTAGTTATTAATGTCAACTTTTCTGTTTCATTGAACTCCTTATTTGAATGAGCTTTAATAGTATAGATTAGTAATTAATATCAGCAATTCGTTTGAACAACTAGGCACCAGTCGCTCACCACTTAAACGAATTGACTGTTTGATAATGGAATATGGATAGAGTTATTAATTTGAATAAGTGTACGCTGTTGAAATCTAGCACTATTTGGTAAAAATCAGAAAAGTTGGGATAATTTTAGATATGCAAATGGTTAAGCAATGGTTGGTTTGCAAGGCCTCAGAGATTCGATCCTCTGGTCTCTTTGGTTTGATCTGTTTTGACCAATTTGGGTTACTCCCAGGCCCCATGTTTGTGGTTATCGGGACCTTTGTCCAAAGTCTACATATTACGTGGTTTGGGCTTTTTCGGCATTTGGCTTGTTAATAGTCAGTGGCCAACTTTGGATTTTAAGTTAGGTAGCGGGTTCAAACTAAAAGGCGCTCCCTTTTGTTTGGATCCGGACTTGAACTTGAAGCTCGAACTTTTTTTTTATATTAATTAATTAGGACTTTTATTATTAGAGACAAACTAAATAGAAAATCGTAGTTTACTTTAGGCTTGCCTTTAATAAAAAAAATGAGACTGGACTACGTCAAATAAAATAAAAATTGCGAGGCCCTCATTCATTGGTTTAAATAAAACCTTTAGAATTCGGGATAGGCCATTTAGTAAATTTCACGGCTTTCCCCAAAGATAATAATGCGCTAGTCACTTTAGGCGCGCCTTTAATAATTTTACCTTCATAAACTCGGGGGTACATTTCATGTGACCCAAATCCAACTCCCAAAACGTTGAATAAGATGTGTTTGGGATTGTGGGTGCATTTCATGTGACGCGAATCCAAAGATTCATTTTAAACGACGTTCAATTTTCCTTAAAATGAATAAAATCGGTTAAAAGTTAAAATTTTCACATAGGTTCATGATCTACTTAAATCAGATAAATAAGCCGAATACGACAGTTGAGCGACCGTGCTAGAACCACGGAACTCGGGAGTGGCTAACACCTTCTCCCAGGTTAACAGAATTCCTTATCCAGATTTCTGGTTTGCGGACTGTAGTACAGAGTCAATATTTTCCTCTATTCGGGATTCAACCGGTGACTTGGGACACCATAAATCTCCCAAGTGGCGACTCTAAATCTCTTAATAAACGAATCGTGTTTCGATTGTCCTTTAATCGGAAAAACTCCCTTCATTATACCCTTTCGGGGGTGTAGCGTAAAAAGAAGGTGTGACATAAAACTCTTTAGTTTTTTCCTTTTTCTTGACCAATAAAACAAACCATCTTTTATAAACATTTTTTCTTTTCCCTTTTTTTTTCATTTTTCTCAAAAATTCGGCAGATTTTCGACACGATTTTGACATTGGTTATTTTTCTAAAATAGATAATTAACTCTCTACACTGCTATTTCTCTCTTTCTTCAATTTTTCCAAATACTCCAAAGCCAGTCAACATGCAAGTCCGAGACAAATAAATGCATGTACAACACGCAAGATGCATCAGGATGGTCTTTTCATTTCAGGTTACCTGTCCTAGACGGACCCAACCCCTGTGTTGAATCCCTTAAGGCAAATTCATGTGATGCAAATAAGCGTTCCTACTAGGGATTCGGCATGAAGTCAAGTTATTCTAGGTTCAAAACCTGGGTATGTGTTCTAAACAGTGTACCCGAGCGGACAACTCGAGTCGAGGAAGGGGCTACGTACTGGGGACCCGCGAGATCGTCCGACTTTGTAACTTATCCGAGCCTCTTTCTTATTTCAGGGTATGACACTAACAGAATAGGGAGTCTCAACTACTAAGCACATCCCCGTAGGTGAGAAGATAAGGGTTTCGGCAAAGTTTATATACAATTTAGATAATATCAAAGCGGTAAAGCATTTAGCACATTTAGTAGGAAACATGTAGGAAAATCAGATAAAGCCAAACATAACAATTATTCTAAGCTCGAATTCTTAAACCCTAAACTGAAGTTCTGGGTTTGTGTCCCCAGCAGAGTCGCCAGAGCTGTCACACCTCCATTTTCACTACACCCGCAAGGGCATAAAAGAGTTTTTCCAATTAAAGGACAATCGGATCGGGATTTATTATTAAGATGTCTGAGTCGCCACTTGGGAGATTAATGGTGTCCCAAGTCACCGATTGAATCCCGAACCGAGGAAAAATATGACTCTGTTAACAGTCCGCAAACCAGAAATCTGAGTAAGGAATTTTGTTAACCCGGGAGAAGGTGTTAGGCATTTTCGAGTTTCGTGGTTCTAGCACGGTCGCTCAACTGTCATATTTGGATTTATCTGATTTCAAACCGTGTTTTAGCTTAAGTTCTTTTAACTGTAAACCGCTTTTATTATTATTTTTAACGAGAGTTGCAATGTCGTGAAAACGTGTCTCGAACCACATCACATCAATGCACCCGTAGTTTTTGACACATTTCGACTTCGTTGAGATTTGGAGTTGGGTAACATAAATGCGCACCTGAGTTTAGGAAGGTAATGTTATTAAAATACGCGCCTAGAGAGACTAACGTGTTATTATCTTTGGGGAAGGCCATGAAATTCGCTAAACGGCCCGTCCCGAAGTCTAAATATTTTTAGTATAAACATTTATCGAGGGCCCCGCAATTTATTTTTTTTGTTTAGCGAGGCTCATCTCGTTTTATTATTAAAAGGCAAACCGAGAGCAATCTATAATTTTCTATTTCAATTTGTCCCTAAAAAATAAAAAGGAAAAGTCCTAATTAATCATTGTTTAAAATTATCACGAATTTTGACCCTTAACCAGATCGGGCTTTGAACATAACCCACATAAGGAAACCATTACTCAGGTGAGCATAAAGAATAAGCCATGTCAAATCTGGCCCAGGTCCAATCTAATAGATCATTATACCAGGACTTGGGCCGTCTGTTCGAATATCAAGGCCCAAAGCCGCACGGGAGGATTGATTGCTGAGCTAATCGAATTAAGCCAATACGCCTACTGGGATTAAATCAAACGGGTCTATGTGTCTTCAACAATGGTAACAGGAAAACAAAACTCAACTACTCGAATTAACAAGATGTTGATCCTTTGAATTTCAATTTCAAGCTCCAACTATTTTACCTACTGGCCTTCTGTTGAGTTCTCAGATTCTAACAAGGCGAAAAAAGCAGGTTTGAAAAGTGATTTTATTAACACACATTATACTAACTATTTTGAGTTAGTTTTAGCTAACATTACTAAGTCAACATTCAAGTGATTCGTGAATTTGGAAATGAACTACTGTTAATACACATGAGAACTCCAGAATTCGAAATGACTTCCTGCTTCAGTTAATCTTCCGATTTCAATAATCGAACTACACAGGAACAAATTTAAACGAGCTAAAACCAGTGAATAATTCCCAACTCGAATTGTTATTCAATTCAAAAAGTTTATACTAAACACACGGGCTAGATTAACTACAACTAATACTATTCTAAATTTGACAGTCCAACTCATTACCAAACATAAGATCCCTAGGCTAATTAGCAAACTAATACAAATTGATTATCATAAACATTCCAAATTTACTTGATAACAGTCCAGGCATACAATCCACAGTTTGATTATAGTGTATAATTAACTAAATCACAGATGATTGTGAAATTAAAAGAATAATGGAGCTACAGCAGAAACTTCAATTTCATTTCATTTGTTGGACAGAAGAATCTACATTGAGACAGCCCAAATGTGTACCTGGAATTCGATAAAAATGAAGAAAGGAGAGATCAACAACAGCCCAAACACAGCAGATCAATGAACCATCAACCAGCAAACACACAGCTCAGAATAATTATCAGAGTAGAAACAACACCAATAGTAGACCAGATTCACTTGCAGAAACCCAAATAGACTCAAAACTAATCCCAAAACCAACCCTGAAGCCAACAGTCAACAAAATTGCCTAAAATAGCCTCAATTGGACCCAAACAGACTCGAAAGACACCTAGGCTCCACCAGAGTGTACCGGCAAACAGAATATAGGCTAAGTGAGGCAATTCAGAAGCTAAAATTCAAAGTTAACTGGCAATTTCAATGAAACAGTAGTTCTGAATATTTTTTTTAGTTTTTCTAGAGGTTTTCTATTGTTTTTTGGTTTTTGAAGAACTAGATCTAAGGTTCAGATTTCAAAAATCAAACTGGAAACTCAGATTTTCATAGATAATATTGAGGGGGAATTTTTATTGCTCCAAGCTTGTTTCTCAAGGCATTAATGATGCCCTTTTATAGGCACAACTAAGAGGGTATCAGATTTTTAGCTTTACAAAATAGTCCCTCCTCATTTTCAGCTTTAGTCCTCTATTTATTAACTTCTTACCCAACTTAGTACCCTAAATTACTGAAATATGTATTGAAGTCCTACTCTAGAAGATCCTGGAATATTCTACCATGTTCTACCCCATCCCAAATACCTAAACTACCCCTGCACTTAAACTAGAATTACAGCTATAACCAAACAGTTACCTAAACCCTGATTTACCAATTATTGAAGAACAATCCTAATTTCATCTCTTATTAAATCTAGTAAATGAACTCAAAATTAATTACCAACTTAGACTATCAAAAGAAAACTAACCAAAGCTAATCTAATCAAAATCAATAACTATAGGACCAATAACCCAAATTAAACTATCAAAGTAAAGACTAACATAGCTATATCCAAACAATTATCTAACTACGATTAACTAAACTAAGCCTAAGGATTTTGAATCTAGACACTAAACTGATTAACACCAACTAATCCACAATTGTAATGAATTAAAATTCAACTAATATTTCAAATAGGAAACACACACAGCATTCAAAACAGATATAAACTAAATTAATCTCTAAATGCATTCAAACAATAAATTAGGAAGTTTAAACCAATCAACAAAACTAAACTAGAAGCTAAACCATGATAAGATCAAAATGAAACAAATATTGAATAGAATTGAAGAAAACTTTGTCGATTTTCAGATTAACACTTATTAACAACTAGAATAACACCAAAAAGGAAAAGAAAAAGGAAAACAAAAGAAAGGGAACTCACTGGCACAATTCAAAATTCAGCTACCTCTCAAGTTTAAAAAAAAACTCGACCAGTGCCGGTGCCACTTGAACCTCGCCAATAGCAGATTATTCACGAGGAGAATGGGGAGATTATGCATTACCACTTTGGTAGTTTTTAGAGAATTTAGGGTTTTTCCGGAAAGTTTCGATTTAATATTCGAACAATTCCAGTCATATTCGAGGGAAACTAGCCTGGGATTTGGATAAGGGAAGGGGAGAGGGACCCAGGGTGTTAATTTGGGCGAGTTTGGATGAACTTGCGCCTTGGCCGGAGATTTTCGATTGAATATTCGACAATTTGGTTGATGTTTGACGGAAATTGATGGTGGATTTGGATAGAGGAAGGAAAGGGGGATTCAGGGTGTTATTTTGGGGTCGTTTGGAGCTCCGCCACCGGCAGAGACGATTTCCGGCGGGCGGCGCCGGCGGAGAAACAGTGGACTGTAAAAGGGGTACGAGGAAGATGGCTGATGTCTTTAGGGTTTTAAGACAGCCTTATTAAAATAAAAGAATGGATCCTGGCCGTTGGATTGGAATGGATGAACGGCCAGGATTAGGTCACTTAAAGGAACGACACCGTTTAGGCGTCTCTTAGACCGGACCGGGTCAGGGGAACGGGTTGGATTGGGCTGGGCATGGGGGATTTCCTTTTGGGCCAAAATAATAGCCCAATTCGGGCATTCTAACAAGACCATCCTTTTAATTTGCTTTCTATTATTTCTCTTGTTATTTCTTTTGTTTCATTTTGTATTTTATATATATTTTTGATTTTCTATTTTTTGTGAAATGCTAAATTAAAATAAAACTAAGTTGAATCCTAAAATTAATTCCCAAATACCTTGATTCCTAATTAAACACAAATTAAGAAAAACTAAAACAAAAATGCAAAAGGACCAGTTTTGTTATTTTCTTTATTTTCGAGCAAATGCCAAACGTATTTTTGTATTTTCGTATGAATTAAAATGCACAGATAAAATGCAACAATTATCAGAAAATAACATAAAAATCCATAAAATTATAAAATAATGAAAGAAATTATTTTGTTTGAATTTCTAGGAATAACTCGTATAGGGCAAAAATCACGTGCTCACAAGCGGAACTAAGACTGGTAGTGTTGACAGGTACTCCTTGATTTTGTCGAAGGCTTTTTGGCAGTCATAAGTCTATTTGGTAGCGGCGTCCTTCTTTAACATCTTAAAGATTGGCTCACAGATAACTGTAGACTGTGTTATGAATCGGCTGATGTAGTTAAGCCTTCCCAAGAAGCTCATCACATCTTTCTTGTTCTTTGGCGGTGGTAGTTCTTGAATGGCTTTAACCTTCGATGGATCCAGTTCTATTCCTCGACGGCTCACAATAAACCCAGGCAAATTCCGAAGAGGAACCCTAAATGCATACTTTGCGAGGTTTAGTTTCAGGTTGTATCTTCGCAGTCTATTGAAAAACTTCCTCAGATCTTCAATGTAGTCAGTGGCCTTCTTGGATTTGATAATAACATCATCCATATATACCTCTATCTCCTTGTGTATCATATCATGAAAGATGGTAGTCATGGACCTTCTATATGTGGCCTCTATATTCTTCAGGCCGAATGGCATCATTTTGTAACAATATACTCCTCACGGCATAATCAAAGCCATTTTCTCAGCATCTTCCTCATCCATCCAGACCTGATGATAACCAGCGAAGCAATCTACGAATGACTGTTGCTCATGCTTGGCGCAATTGTCAATCAGGATGTGCATATTCGGCAAAGGAAAGTCGTCTTTCGGATTGCGCCAGTTGAGATCCCAGTAGTCGACACAAACTCTGACCTTCCCATCCTTCTTTGGCACTGGCACAATATTGGCTAACCATTTCGGGTACTCAACATCCCTGAGAACCTTAGCTTTGATCTGCTTGGTGACTTCTTCCTTGATTTTCAAACTCATATCATGTTTGAACTTTTTGAGCTTCTATTTTACCGGTAGACACATTAGATCAGTTGCCAGTTTGTGAGCCACAATAGACGTACTCAGACCTGTCATGTCATCATACGACTAGGCGAATATGTCCTTATACTCTTTTAGAAACTTTGTGTATTTTTTCTTCTCTGATGGCGATAGGTGAATGCTGATTCGTGTTTCCTTGACGTTTTCTGCATCTCCTAGGTTAACAATTTTGGTTTCGTCCAGGTTAGACTTAGGTCTGTTCTCAAAGTTCTCAACTTCTTTGATAATCTCGTCAGGTATGTTGTCTTTTTCTAAACAATGTCCGTTTGTTGCGTTGTCTCATTGCATGTCACAGTCATTGGTTCATCAAGAAACGTAATAGTGATGATGTACTAGTAAAGTAAGAAGGAAAATGATAGCAATAAATATTAATTCATAAGAAAAATAAAACATGCTTTTGATAGATTGAATAAATGTTTTTTTAACATTGAGGTCTTTTTGCGGAAATTGAAAAAATACGAAAAGAAAATCATTTAGTAAATAAACAGTGAATAGTGCTTGTTTTAGCCTTGCTACCCTGAGGCTCGTCGATCTCTGGTTGTCCTGATGGTCCAATTCTTGAGATGTGCCCCTCTGCTCATAGCCTGTGTGGAAGGATCTTCCTCCCCCTCCTCCTCGAGAATAACACAATAGTCCATATCATTGTCCTCTAGAAACAAATTTTTCACTTTTGCGAGTGCTTCTTCTTCATCCGACACATAACTGATGTCGGCCTGTTGGAAAGTCTGCTCCAGATGCGGTATTATTTGCTCTAACAGATAGTAAGGACTGCGCCATGGTGGCGACCAACTATTGAACTCTTCCTATGTGTATTTATATCTCAAACCGAAGGTAGTGCCATGTTTCTTGAGTTTTATAGGTTTAGAGATCCATTGGAGGTTCTTTCAAGCCCTTTGCCATGTTCGTACCCACTCCAATTCAATATACTCGCGATCTTGTTATCCCACAATTTTTCTTTTTGAAAGCATTGACCTGCTCGATGTGGTGGTAAGTTTATCCACCCAGCTTCTTCCTTCCCCTGATCACTAGAATGGTCTGACGACTGTATATAGGGTTGCTACCGTCACTGTGAATGATCACTTCTTGGTGATTCCGTTCGAATTTTACTGCCTGATGCAGTGTTGATGCTCTGGCCCCAGTAGCAAGTTGTAAGACGCTGGTACATGTATTACTTGGAAATCGACCTCGAACCAGGTTGGTCCCATTTGCAGATATAGAGTAATCTCACCGATGGTGGACCTCTGAGAACCATCAAAAGCTTTCACATTGATTGCTCCATCCTTTATCTCATGCAGCCCTTCACCCAATTTCTTGAGTGTTACCAACGGACATATATTAAGACTGGAACCTCCATCGATTAGGATTCTGGTGATGAAATAGTCTTCGCATTGTACAATGATGTGTAGTGCAATGTTATGACCTAGCCCTTTAGAAGGTAGCTCGTCCTCATAAAAGGTGATCTTATAGCTTTCCAGCACTTGTACCACCATATTAGCCATCTCCCCGCAGTGTTATTACTTGGTACGTATGCTTCACTCAGCACCTTCAATAGAGTATTCTTGTGTGTCTTGAATTCTGTAGCAATGAGAGGATGGATATTTGTGCTAGCGTCTTGTTTAACTGGTCGATGACCGAATACTTCTTGGCCTTTATTTTCCTCCAAAGGTCGTCTGGACGTATCTCAATGAGGGGTGGCCGATTGGAGGCATGCTTGCTTGATTCAGCTAGATGTTCAGGGGTATAGACCCTACCAGTTCTTGTCATACCCTATGCTGCAATAGTCTCTTCAATTCTGACCTTACCTTTCCTTCATGCCTCGGCTGTATAATCCCAGGGTATGATATTTGTGTAGAATGGCGGCAGGGTATATATCGCCACTGGGATCAGCGCGACTATCTTCACTTCGAATGGAATATGTGCCTTGTGTGGTAAGACTGCAACCTTAAATGGTTTTGGTGCCTTTATGGATGATGCTGCTTCAAATTCAAGAGGTATAGACATATCCACCATAGCGTCCTCAGACTGATGAATCTGGACTATGATTGGATTGAGAGTAACTGCTGGTTTCTTTGGGTCATCACCTTCTGCTATCAACCTAATGGATCCCTCGGTATCCCAATCATCTTCTACTTTAGTCATGCGAATACATCCACCCTTATGGTCTGGCATAGGGTTGTTACGGACATTTTGGAGCGGCTTCCTTTGCCACAATGACTTTGTTGTCAATCAAAGACTGTATCTTGTCTTTCAAGGAGCGGCATTCATCGACGGTGTGCCCTTTCATGCCAGAGTGGTATGCACATGACTTGTTTGGTTTAACCCACTAGAAGGGTTCTCAGGGGTTGTAGTAGGTACGAGGGTGACATAAACAGCAGCTTTAAGCCTCTCATATAGCTGGTCGATGGGTTCAGTGATGGTTGTATAATGTTTTGGAGGTCTGCGATCAAACTTAGGTCGGGGTCTAGGGAAATTTTGGCGTGCAGGGGGGTGATTGATAACGGGAAGGTTGAGCATTATAGGTTTGGTAGACATGAGCGGGTTGGGAGTATTTGGGTGAAGTAGGTTGATATATAGGAGCTGGAGATGACTTATAAGTTGGTGGTGGAGCTTGATATAAGGGTGCTTGGTAATTTGGGTTTGGCTGGTATGTGAGTGGAGGTGTTAGGTAAGCTTGGTCCTTTGTGCAACCATTACAGTCCCTACGTCCCCAAATTCGGCATCCTTGGCTCCGTCGAACAGCTTTCCCAACTCAGGAAGTCTCAGCAACAAGTATGCTTTGGCATGTCCGCCTTTGGTCCCTTCAGCCTCTTGAAAATCTTCCACCCTTTTGAAAAATTTTCTTTCCAATTCTACTATTTCTCGCTCCAAGTATCCCAACCTCTTGTTAGCACTTACAGCCATGTCCTTCCATTCCTCAATCAGCTTCTGGTTGGATTTTTGTATCTCGCAGTGTTCGCTCTCGCATTCACAGGTCCTTTTGCGCAGCTGGTTGTACTTGACTTGTGCCTCAGCATTTTCATCTATAATTTTATGAACTCGAACGAACCCTGGCTGGCCTAAACCATCACGACATGATATCTATCTGGCTCGATGGTGTGTTTCCCCATTACGATCTTTCAATGCCATATGTGTTGGGCTCGACATTTGTAGGGACTATCATCATTTTGGAAATCAGCTCTGAAATAGCTCATGTTGTCGACCCTGGGTATAACTTGCTTCCTGCCAGCTTGTCTCATAACTTGAAGCGGGACGTAAGGGTAGGTTTCCCTTAGACCAATTAGCATCATGAAGGTGCATCTCTAGATCTGGCAATGAACTCCTTGGTCGAAAACCACTCGAACATCCATTGAACCTGTTCTTCAGTCAGATTATCAAATAGCTCAACCCATACTTTGGCATTCTCAGGCTGAGCGAACATGTAGGGGATATAATTCATTCGCTTTAGATGGTGGAAAGTAATGTGATCATCCCAGTCCCTTCACTGAATTTCTTGTCGGTATTCGCCTCTTTGGAAATGTTCCATGAGCCAAAGTTGAAGTAGTAAATTGAAGTCCTCGAAGTGTTTTGCTCCTCGTTGACACTTCTCTAAGGCTTAATATATGTCTGCAAGGATCATGGGCACAATGCTGAATGTCTTCCCACCAATCCCCTCCAATAGGGTCTTAGTTACCATGGCCAGCCTGGTATGGATTCTCTCTTTATTCTTCGGAAACATGATCAGGCCCAGGAAACAAAACATGAAGACGAAAACCCTACGATGGATGTGTGCCAAGGACATGATGGAAAACTCGTCAGGGTAGGTATGTTAGGATTTGCTGTAACCGTGCCTTTCATACAGGTAGTCAAAAGGGATGTATGATTCCTTCAGGCATGTCAATTCTGTATTCTTCTTCAAACCCATCATTTTAAGGAAACCCTTGCCTTTGCGGTTCTCAAGCATTAGCAAACCCGGAGTTTCCCACACTAGACCGACAAGTCCTCCTATCTTCTCCAACAAAGGTGTCATTTTAATGTCCCCAAAGCGGAACACGGCCCTTTCACAGTCCCAAAACAATATGGTAGCTTCTATGATCATGTTATTAGGTTGAATCTCCAGGAGGGATAGTAGATTTCCCAAATATTTTCTGACAAGATTTTGGTCACTAGAGTGTAAATCTCTCCACCAGCTTAGCAATCTTGGGTGGATGTTGGTGACCATACCGAATTTGGGTACTTCATGCCTCATATTTCTGCAAGGGAAATTAGGTTAGGCCCTTACCCCCACCACACTTGTCTATTTAATATCAGCAATTAGCATGAAGCATTTAGTTCTCCAAATAAATTCACAGAATGTGATAACGTCCGTTTGGGTTTAGGGAAACCCAGTGGACTTTGGACAAGGTTGTCTTAAAGGATCATTATGCGGACAACATAACTGACCCTACTAGTTTTGACCATGATGCATGCACCGATTAAACAGAGTAACTTTTCTATAGGGTTTTAGACTGGTACCCTTGAGCGAACGTCTCAAGGGGGAAGGCACAGAACTGTCGAATGCATCGTTGATCGACTAGTTTTACCGCAAATATGCCTTTTCGAATTTAGGGGGCAATGATATAGGAAGAGCACAACTTCTCATTAAAGTGTTGCTATATTATTTGTTTGGCACGAGTGGATTATGATGTTAAGCATGATTATGTAATGATTAAAAGAAGGTTGACATGTATTTGCACGTTAAGAAAGTGACAAATACAGTAGTTTTATAATTTAAAGCAGCAATAAAGGAAGGAAACAAAGAAAATATGTCAGTTCGCTTTTGAAACTTAAACGATTAAAGGAATTAAACAAGTAATTGCACATAGGGAGGTACAAATTCACAAGAACAGTCTGAAATGGTAAAAGCCTAAGACTGCCCAGTAGAGTCACCATACTGTTGCCCCCCCTCCCCTTTTTCCTTTCCATCAGATAGGAGTTCGGGTTTCGACATTCAAAGAGGTGTAATGACTCATTTCCTTTTAGGAATTGGGTATTTGAAGAGTTGCCACATAACGTTTTTAAGGTGCGTTAGGGCACCTATAAAGTTCAACTACAACTATTTTTGATAACAAGAAATAGGGTAAGGGCTTGAAATTATCCTAAGGGGAAGGTGTTAGGCACCCCTCAAGATCCACTAGTGTGGTTCCCGGCTAGACAGTTTTTTTAATTTGTGCAGTTAGCAAGTAGATAAGTAAGGCTCACATATCAGGCGATTTAGGTTAAAATACACAAGCGTTTGGAAATCGATTAGTAAAATCAAGGTTTTGAAAAGAGTTATAATCTAAGCATGCTTATGAATGTAAAGGGGTCCTAGGTTTGTTTGGAATATGGATTACATCAATGCAATACCCGATATGACACTCCTCAAAAGAGGAGATACACATGGTATTAGCGCACCGGTCATCATATCCATATCTACCCTTTCCCGCCCGTGAAGGTAATTAAAGCGAGGGTTTGGTCTCGACCACTATTGCATGTTGTTACCCGTCCCTTCCTATCAGTCCTGGAGGTTAGGAATCTTATCCTATAAGAAGGATGTTCTAGGCAGACCTTTAGGTTTAAAGGCAAAATACTAAGGTGACATACAAAACATATAAGACTACATTTAGAGAGGGAAACATATAAGCAAGTAGAAGGCTCATATATACCTCCACAAATACTGCACATAGACAACATGACTCATACACAGTTAAGGTCTGAATTCAAAATCTTATAGCAGGATGTTTAAGTCAGAACATTATATAACTCACAAAAGAAGTCTGAATCAGGCCTGCCCGCTTGTTTTAACAGTCTAGAATTAAACAGAGGCGATTCCAGTTTAAGTAATTACCTAAAGTTAGCCTAGGCGTAAGCAGTATTCAGTAATTATTTAGAATTGCTGAGACAATTTGGATCTTATTATTACCTAAAACAAGATGTTCTATTTGCAGAGATTATTACCAGTTATTTAGAAACTTCATAATGCAAAACTAGTGCCTTACTACCTTTTCATGGGTCAGTAATTAACTAGGCATTTTTAAACAAAATGGAAATAGGATCTTAGAATATGTTTCTAATATGCACATGTAGGTGACAAAGTTCCTAAGGCAGGGTTGCTAAATGATAGAGTTGCAGAATTATTAAGGAACATCTTCATGAGTAATAGGTTTTTTTTTGTTTATTCATTCTTCCAAGAAGCAGGATTTCTAAGTGATGGATATGAAGCACGGATTAATGAATGAGATGCTAAAGCAGGAAACATGAATCCTAAGAACATGATTTCTAATGCATTGTATGAATCCTAAACATGATTTCTATTGCACAGCTTGGAATATAAACCTAATAACATGTTTTCTACCCTTTAACAACTATAGCATTCATATTTTCCCGTTCCTTTTCACTAGCTAACCCTATAATTGTTTACAAATTATTACAAACCATGTAGTTAAATTAGATTTAAAAAATGCAAAAAATAATAAGTTACAACCATAGGAAGCCTGATCTTGACTTGCTCTCTGAGTTATGTAATAAACCACTTCAAATGTCAATACTGTTCCAAAGCCAATCTCATACCTGGGTGTGTCAGAGTTCCTAAGGACCTCAAGGGATCTCGGGCAGTGCTCACACCCAGATTGCATAACCAAGAGTAAGTGTAGTGTGGAAGAGTCAACCCTTATGTGCCCTGGTTCAGAGGGAGATCAAGGGTTCCAAATCAAGGATCACACAAGAGGGGCAGAACCTAATGATCTAAGAATGTATATGAGAGTGCTGGACATAGACCCAAAGGAGTTGAGTTGGAAAATAGTTTTTTGAAACAACATCTTTGAAGTGAGTGTGTAAAACAGCAGAATAATTGCGTAATAAAATAGATTTTTTAAAAGGGAAAGAGGGTAGGAGTAACAACAACACGCACAAACCCAGTTCAGAGAGAATTACATGCTTCAGCAGTTATAGACAGGGAATTGGGGTGGGAGACATAGAGGACCCAAATCAGAAACACACAATTAGTCATGGATTAAGTATATTATAGACATGCTAGTTGAAGGACATAAATAAGAATAAGTAAATATGCTGATCATATTTAAAGAAGGGCAAAATTTTAAGCATGCTGAGTAAAGCGGTAAACAAACAGTACAACTCAATAGCATGAGCCATTAAGTTAGAAAGAGACAATGATTGACAACAAGGGAACAAATAAGTTTGGGTTTCAGAATTTAAACTAGAAACATACCAGTTGAAGGAGCAAAGTGCAGAAAAAGTAAAGCAACCTGAGTTCCGAAGTCTAGCCTTTGCCTTAAGCCGGCTAGACAAGGCAGTAGCACAAGTAGTAGAGAAAAAAAGAGAGTTTGAATGTGTAAGTGTGTGTTTTTGAACTCAGTTGTTCGTTTCTTGTTAATGAAAACATTAGGGTATTTATAGCTTTTAAACCGAGTAGAAAAATAAGGTAACAAGTAAAGGTTTGATACAAATATGGAAGTAATCACAGTTAGAAACAATAAATACAAGTATTCCCTTTAATCAAGGAATTACTGCTCAAACGGATACTAGCAGGGGTAATTAAGGAAAGAAAATCAATTTGAGAAAGATTGATTAGAGACCATGTAGGGGATAGTAAAAGTATAGAGCAAATAATTGAGTCTAAGTACAAAATATACTTAATTTTGGGAAAGGATTCAGCAGGGTAAAATATCACAGTAAAGGAAGGGAATCAATCAATTTAAACAAAATAAATGAAACCAGGAGTTTATAGGAAAATATTTGCAATCAGCCGTAACTTGAGGAAATCAAGATCAATCAAGAAAGAATCATGATTCTGCACTTCGCCATATTAATAGAGAAGAATGAACATGCAAGGCGAACCGTATTGACCAAAGAAACAACTAGATGCACACAAACATACAGCAGTATCAGGAGTAGGCTAGGACTCAATAGTAAAAGAACCAACTTGAAGCATAGTAGTCAACAAAGTCAAGCAGTAACATAGAACCAAAAATGAAGGAAACAGTCTAACACAAAGCAACAGGTAAGGAGAATGTAACGACCTGACTGGTTGTTTTTCATTTTATAACCCGTTCCCTTAAATAAAACTTCCCACACTTGCTTTAGCTAATTTATGAGTTGTGGGGATGAGTGGTTCAGAAGTTAGAAGAATTTTGAGCAAGAATAAGTCTAGTTGCTTCTTTAAGTTTTTTTAAAAAGGCCAAGTTTGACTTCGGTCAACATTTTGGGGAAACGGATCCGAAATCATGATTTGACAATTTTTGAGGGTCCGTGGGAAAATATGGGACCTGGGCATATGCCCAAAATCGAATTCCGAGGTCCCTAGCCCTAATAATGAATTTTTATGTGAAATTGTTAAGTTTAAGTTTCAAAGGTTTAAATAAACAAAGAAATCACTGTTTTCCTAGGTATCAGATTCGGATTTCAATTCCAAAACTTGGTACAAGTCCAAAATATCAGTTAAGACCTACCCGTAAAATTTGGTGTCAATCCGAGTAGTTTAAGGGTGTTTTGACCTGTTAGAAGGAAATTTAGAACTTGAAGATTCAATGATTTGATCCATTTGGTTTTGGGGTAGATTACTTGATTTACCATTGTTTTGAGTGTTTCGAGGGTTCGAGTAGGTCCGCCTCTTGATTTTAGACTTGTCGGTGTATTCGGGGCGGGCTCGGGAGCCCCGAGCTTCAAATGGTCGAGGTTCGAGTGAAGTTTGTGAGCACGTGATTTTTGCCCTATCTATGAATTATTCTCAAAATTCAAACAAAATGATTTCTTTCATTATTTTACACTTTTGTGAATTTTGTGTTATTTTCTGTTAATTGTTTGCATTTTGTTTGTGCATTTTTATGCATATGAAAAATACAAAAAATACATTTGCATTTAGGATTTAATTTCATATTTTTAGGATTAGTTAGAGGTTAATTTGTTTTAGAAAAAAATGTGAAGAAATTAACAAAAATGGTTCATTTTTTGCATTTTAATTGTTTTAGTTGTGAATTTGTCACGGGATAGTTTTTAAATAATTTTAGGAATTAATTAGTTTAACTTTGAATTATATTAGGTCTTTGTTTTAATATTTACAATTTTATAAAATCAGGAAAATATATATATAAAATGAAAATAACAAAAATAAAAGAAATAAAAATGAAAACAAAACACATAAAAGGGGCTACCAAATTGGGCAATTTTCGTGTGTATTTTTGCAAGCCCAAACCAATTTAAATACATTCAACCCACAGCCCAAGCCACCCGACCCAGCCCAGTTCAGGAGTTAATCGAAACGAGGCCGTTTTGGCGTCACACGATCTCAGCCATCGATTTTTCCGGATCCAGCGGCCACAAGTGATTCTTGTACTTTAATATAACTATCTGAAGAAATTAATTAAACCTAAACAAAATCTCCATCTTCCTCATACACCTCTATGTATCTCCGCCGGAGCCGGAGCCACCGCCGGCGACGACGCCACCATCGCCAATCCGCCCCAAATTAACACCCCAAATTCCTCTCGTCTCCCTCATCTCGAACCCACAATCCGTTTCCTTCAAATCCCAGCCCAGCTCGTCGAATCTTCTTCCAAAGTTTTTTCGGCCACGACGCCACCTCATCCAAATGATATCAAACTAACACCATAGAACCGCCTAAGCCTCCTCTATCCAACACCCTTAACCGTGTCTCTCAAATATGGCCGGAATTGTTCGAATTTCAATTTGAATATTTTTCGGCCAAAACCCTAACTGCTCCAATTCCTACCGAATCGATGCCATATGGTTCCTGGGGTTTCCTCGTAATGAATTCAAGATCAACGGCATTCAAATTTAATTGAATAGATCTTAATTTTAGAATCCGAAATCAGTGAGCCTCTTTGTTTTATTATCTTTTGTTTTTCTTCTAATTTTGCTTTTTATTAGTGTAATTCATGTTTTATCTGGTTAATTGAATATCACTTAATTGCTGCATGATTGTTAATCCAATTTTGCAATAATTTGAGTCTGTTTTGTTAGGTTCAATAATTGTTTCTTTTGTTCGTAATTGCTCTGGTTTGGAATTGATAGATTTGTTTTAATATGTGATTTGTTAGTTTTAATTAGCTTAATTCAATTTAGTTTGGTTTGGTTAGTGCCTGTTCTTGGTAAATCATTAGTTCATCTAGTTATTAGGATTAGTTTAATTAATTGGTTATAGCTGTTAGAGGAGAATAATGTTAGTGATTTCAGGGGGATATACACAAAGGAGAGGCCTGTGATACTGAAGGGAGAGGAGCTGCGCAGCTTTTACAACCCTCCCCCCGCGTCGTCTTCAAAAAACGACCCCCTGAAACCTACTTTCTCTATAGCCACCCTCCAGCCAACAAGCTCCACCATAGCAGCCACCTACTCCACCAACCGCTCGAACAATAGTAGCTCCCTCACCTCGTATCACTTTACCGTTGTCCACTCCACCACCGTCGTCTTCTCCAGCGAACTGGCTGGCCAATAGCCATGCTTAGCCATTGACCACCTCTCTCTCTCCCTCATCCCAACCCTCATCTCCTATCTCCTTTTTCTTACACAGCCATTACTCCTTTTCTATTTTTAACGAGCAATATTTAGAATATACAGAACAATAAGAGAAAATCAGTTGCCATCGTTCAAGGAGGTCGGCCGAAAAACCTTAAACAGAAATGAGTTCTCATCTCTCCTTTTCAATGGAGAGAACGCAGACCTAAGCAGCCATGACACTCCAGTTCTAACCATCAGCAGCCACTAACGAGTCCAGCTTTAAATCCCGTTTGTGAATCTCCTTTGCTACCCTTGCTTCATTTCTTCGTGCCCGGTTATGAGATCGCCATTCATGTTTTATTTTGGCGAAGGTTCGAGGATATAGACAGTCTCCGTTTGAGGTTCTATTTTTTGGGCCATGTAGCGCATCCAAATGTTCTGAAGATCTTTAGGTCCGTTTCTGCTTCTCTTCATTCTATTTGATTGTTGTTCGTATATGTTGTTTCAGAGATTTTATTGTGAGGATCCATATTATACGTTGTTTGGATATTTGTTATATCTATTGAATACTTCAAGCCCTTGATTTGAGTACTTTAAGTGGAATTTGCCTGATGCTTCAATTTTTCTTTTCATTATAAGTTTCAACTAGTTTTGTTTTTATTCGGATTCAAATGCGTTAGTAAAGGGTATATTTAGAAAAGGAAATTGTTTCTTTTATGTTGGTAAAGTAAAAGAGTGTTTGAATGTTAATATAGATTTTACATCGTTTGTTTTTTTATCAATGTTTAATCTATTAAAGTAGAATGATAAAGCGTTATAATTGAGGTCGAGTACGCGTTCGCACAACTTCGATCATTCTTTTTCTTAATAATAATATGGGTTTTGGGCCTTCAAAGCTAGGTAGCACATTTGAATTAGGAGGTTTTCCTCTTGTTCAAGTGTGGACTTGAGTTTGAAACTCGACTTCCGTGAAAGGTTTTCTAATAATAGTAATTAATGATGCTAATTAATTAAGGCCCTTTTATAGACAATCTTTAATAGAAAATAATAGTTTGCTCTAGGATGGACTTTAAAAAATAAAACGAGGTGCGCTACGCCAAATGAAACCCATAAATTGCGCGGCCCTCTTTAAATTCTTATATTAAAGTACTTATAATTCGGCACGTGCCGTTAGCGAATTTCACGGCTTCCCACAAATTTAATAACACGTTAGTCGCTTTAGGCGCGTTCTTTAATAATTTTACCTTCCTAAATTCGGATGTGCATTTCATGCGACCCAAATCCAAATCCCAAAACGTTGAATAAAATATGTCGAAGATCCGGGTGCATTTCATATGACGTGATCCAAAAATATGTTTTAAACGACGCTCAATTTCTTAAGAATTTAATTAAAAGCGGTGAGTAATTTTAAAATTTGCACAATAGGATAACATGTATTAAAATCAGAGTTTAGCCAAATATAGCAGTTGAGCGACCGTGCTAGAACCACGGAACTCAGGAGTGCCTAACCCCTTCTCCCGGGTTAACAGAATTCCTTACTCGGATTTTTGGTTCGCGACTGTAATACAAAGTCAAACCCTTTCCTAGATTCGGGATTTAAACCGATGACTTGGGACACCATAAATCTCCCAAGTGGCGACTCTATCTTAAATAAGACGAATCCCGTTTCGATTGTCCTTTAATTGGAAAAACTCCTTTTATTATTATACCCTTCGTGCGGTGTAGTAGCGAAAAAGGAGATGTGACAGCTCTGGCGACTCTGCTGCGGATGAGAACCCAGAATTTTGGTTCAGGGTTCAAGAATTCGAACTCAGTTAAATTGTTGTATTTGGCTTTATCAGATTTTTCTACAAGTTCCATGCTATATGTGCTAAATGTTTTACCGTTTTGATATTTGTTGAATTGTATATAAACTGTCGCGAATCCCTGTCTCTTTCTGAGTCTTCTACATCATGGAGAAGGGTGCACTTCATGTAGCTTCTCTTCTGTTTAGAGTCTTTCCCAATTTAGAACGAGGTTTGGATAAGTTGCTAAGCCGGCGGAGCTTCAGTATCCCCGGTACGCTGCCTCCCCCTCGGCCCGAGTTGTCCGCTCGTGTAAGCCAGGTCTAGACCAATAAACCTAGGGTTTAAACCTAGAAGAATAATAACCTCATGCCGGATCCCCAGTAGGACACTTGTTTGCATCATGTGCATTTGACTTAGGGGACTCAACACAGGGGTTGGGTCCGTCTAGGACAGGTGACATGAATTGAAATGACCATCCTAATGCATCTTACGTGCAACTTGCGCATTTATTTGCTCGGCTTTGCATGTTGACCAGCTTGTATACAATGAGTGACAAATTGTGAAAATAGCAGTGTTAGGACTAAGTGAGGGTAATCATTTGTTTGAAAAAAAAAACAATACCCAAATAGTGTCGAAATGCTGCCGGATTTTTGGAAAATGAAAAATGAAACGAGAAAAAAATAGAAAGTATTTGAAAAAGAAAAATGGTTGTTCAAAATAGCTTTGATTTTGGAAAATTCTCCCAAACTACGGTGGTTTGATTCTCACCAGATGTGAGATACGTAGGCAACTCTCATCGGGTCTAACCACTCCTTTTGCAAAAATAGCTAAAAAGATCAAAATTTTAATTTTTATCCAATAAGTCGGGTGATGCCATTCTTGTTTTAAAATAAGCTGAATGTCCCCAAAAGGACACCGAAAGGCCGTTTTTGCAAGAATAGCCACCCTGAGTCATTTTAAAACAGTTTGCGGGCACATCCTTAAAATCCCCCTTTCGGAAGTGCTGAAAGGCCGTATTTGCAAACCTGAGTCTTTCTTTTCTTAAAATAAATATTTTTGAAGGATAGCCATTTTTCATTTTTTTTAAGTCAAAATAAGTCACTACATGGCCAGTTTTCTTTAAACAATCACAGTTGACATTAGAGCCTTCTCAGTCTTGCGCAGGCCTGCGGCGATGCCGAGTGATGCCCCGCGGGCCCCAGGATGTGAAGATTTGATGTACTCCTGATCTAGTTTTTAATCATCGAGTTTGTAGTTTGTTATTTTGAGTCTGCTTTCGTAGTTTCCCTTCAAGAAAAACTAATAGTCTAGTATCTCTTATTAATATAATATGAAAATCCCAAAAATTATCACTTTATTTTGCATTCAATTTGCAAGAACTACGCTTGGTCTGATTCATGCGGGGTCATGATACGTAGGCAATCTACAGAGGATTCGACCATAACCAAAGGAAAAAGAAAAAGAAAAAGAAATAGAGGAAAAACCACAAAAAGGCAAAAAGAAAAGAAAATAGCGGAAAAACAAGAAAGAAAGAAAAGAAAAATCAAGAAAGGGAGAGAATAGGAATGGGAGAAGACAAAAGCGAGGGTGAAAAGAAGAAACAGAAAAAATAAATATAAAGGAAGAGAAAGTTTGCATAAGGTCGGGATGACGCAAGCAGTCGAGCAAATGCATAATAGAAATCGTTAACTGCCTAGGTGCATTCATACCCCAAACGTGCGGTTACCTATTTGTCAATGCTCTAACGGCTAACAATGTTGTTGTTGATGATGAGTCCAGGCAAGTGGTTCAGTTGACTGGCATTCTGGCAACCCACCCATACAATACCCGTTCTAAAGACAAGTCAAAAATGGTCAACCAAGAGTTAGAAGCAAGCATTGTCGACCCGTCTAGGGAAGAAGAAGTAGTGTATGTCAACGCAATGAAAGAGGAGATGTATAAATTGAAGCAACAGATGGCCGAAATGTACCAGGCTTGGGCAAAGGGACACCCACTACCAACCTATCCTGCTAATCCTGCCTACATCCCACCATTAGCTCAGCCGCAAGATCCTCCCACAGTGAACTACTCTCTGGCCTACCCTTCTTACCAGCAATACTACGCAACTTCTTCCCAAACACCACCACCTCTACCACCCAAACAAATCCCATGCCCTCCACCTCCAACCACTCCCGTGTTTGTGGCTCCTCCACCCGCCGCATTACAGAAATCTTCTATTGAACCCCTGTTCCAAACCCAGGAAACCCACTATTACCCACCTGAACCTACCTTCAAAACTCCAGAACCATACTCCTACACTCCCCATCTTGACATCTCAGCTGAAGAAGAGAAGCCTCCCAAAAACCCTGAGCAGGAGGAGATGATACGAAAGGTGAAAAGCTTAAAGCAATCATTCAGAAATATCCAAGGTCTAGGAGGACATGTGAGTGTGGCCTACAAGGACTTGTGCTTGTTTCCCGACATCCAGTTGCCTGCGGGATTCAAATTACCCAAGTTTGATCTGTATGACGGACATGCTGACCCAGTAGCCCATCTGTGGGGATTTTGTAGTAAGATGAGAGGCTCTGGGGGAAGGGATGACTTATTAATGGCATACTTTAGTCAAAGTCTCAGTGGTGCTGCTTTGGAATGGTACACGTGGCAAGATCATGCTCGATGGCACACCTGGGATGATTTGGCCCAAGCATTCGCAGGCCACTTTCAATATAATCTAGAGATTGTCCCGGACCGGCTATCATTGACCAAAATTGAGAAGAAGCCGGGGGAAAGCTTCAGAGAGTACAGTTTTCGGTGGAGAGAACATGCCACAAGAGTTGATCCTCCAATGAGGAAGGCGAGATGGTCGATTATTTTCTGCAGGCTTTGGAGCCTACTTACTATGGTCATCTGGTGTCGGCAGTTGGGAAAAATTTTAATGAGGTAGTGAAAATGGGAAGTATGGTGGAAGAGGGTCTCAAGACCAACAAAATTATGAGCTACTTGTCGATTAAAGCAACTACCCAGGCTATCCAGAGCAGCATTGGGAATGAAAAAGAAAGACGATGTTACAGTAGTGGAATCGAAAGCTTGGTCCAGGGGTCTATCACCATATATTATCACCAACCACGCCCTCATCTTCAAACCTACCCACACACCCCATATGGCCCACCGCAACACTACTACCCGCCTCCCATCCCCCATTTCTCTGTCCACCATGCTCAAACATACCCCCAACCTCAGGCACCTTGGCGTGCACCCACCCCACAAAATACTTACCGTACTCAAAACACCTATCCTCCCCCGAGAGCCTACAGAAACCCTACCGGACTCGATTTTTGACCTAACCCCATTTCCAAAATTGATAGACTGCAGAAGAAGAAAATTTTCACTCCGTTGGGAGAATATTACACCAGCTTATACCACAGGTTGAGACAATTGGGCATGTTAAGTCCGGTTGAACCCAAAGTGCCAAATCCTGCCCCAAGGAACCTGGACCACTCGGTGAGTTGCGAGTATTGCTCGGGTGCCCCGGGGCATGATACAGAGAAATGCTGGCATTTGAAGACGGCCATCCAGGAGCTCATTGATACTCGTCGAATTGAGGTACAGGCTCCAGAGGCACCTAACATCACTCAGAATCCATTGCCAACCCATCATGAGACCCATATGATTGAGTTAGTGCAAAAGGGAGAGTATAAGAAGCCTTCACAAACCGTAATGATGATCATGACCAGTGGGGACTGGCGAAGGTCCGAGAAAAGTAGATGTGCAGTTCGTGGGGCCCCATAATTTGGAAGCTACTCCTCTTCCTACCCGGAGGGAGTCGTGGTAGTTAGTGTTGATTTTCCTTTCAGTTTAATCTGGATTATTTCCAATATTGTAATTCGGATGCTATGTTCCGTCCGTTTGGATGAGTTAAACCTTGTTATCTTACAATTTTAATGAAATGCAATTTCTTTCCTTTTTCATTCCTGATAGCCTTTATTTTGTCTTTCTTTTATTTCTTGTACAGTCCCTTTTATGCTGGTTTCACTTATGTGTCATGCATGAGGAGTCTTCGGCCTAGTCTTGATTACCAATCTAACTCCGAAATAATAATACAAGAAATTGACTGTGATGATGAGGTAGAATATGATGATGAGGAAGACTTTGAAGAAATTAGTAAAGAATTAAGCCAATCTGAAGAAAAACCCAAACCTAATCTGAACGACACAGGGGAAATCAATTTAGGGTATCAGGAGAGTGTACAGGAAACAAAAATAAGTGTCTATTTGGAGCCTCTGCTCAGAGAAGAGATAATCAAAGCACTGCTTGAGTATAAAGATGTTTTTGCGTGGTCATATGATGATATGTAGGGTTTAAGTACCGATTTGGTGGTCCACAAATTTCCCACAGACCCAGCATGCCCTCATGTCAAGCAGAAGTTGAGGAAATTTAAAATAGATATCAGTGTAAAAATCAAAGAAGAAGTCACCAAGCAGTTTGATGCAAAGGTCATCCGGGTCACGCGGTATCCCACTTGATTAGCTAATGTGGTTAATGTTCCAAAGAAGGATGAAAATACCAGAGTGTGCGTTGATTACCGTGATGTCAATAAGGCGAGTCCAAAAGACAACTTCCCACTGCCAAACATATACATATTGATTGACAATTATGCTAAAGATGAGATTGGTTCCTTCGTGTATTGTTATGCAGGTTATCACCAGATTTTGATGGATGAGCAAAATGCGGAAAAGATGGCATTCATCACGCCTTGGGGAACGTATTGTTATAGGGTCATGCCATTTGGGTTAAAGAACGCAGGGGCAACATACATAAGGGAGATGACCACCATGTTCAATGACATAATACATCGGGAGATTGAAGTCTATGTAGACGATGTGATCATAAAGTTGAGGAAGCAATGTCACCATGTCAAGGACTTGAGGAAGTTTTTCCAGAGGCTCCGCAGGTACAACCTCAAACTTAACCCAGCAAAGTGTGCATTTGGAGTTTCGTCGGGGAAGTTGTTGGGGTTCGTGGTAAGTCGACGCGGTATTGATTTTGACCCGTCCAAGATCAAAGCCATTCAGGAATTACCGCTGCCAAGAAGCAAGAAAGAAGTGATGAGTTTGCTTGGTAGGTTGAATTATATCAGCAGGTTCATTGCCCAGCTTACAACAACTTGCGAGCCCATCTTTAAGCTGCTAAAGAAAGATGCTGCGGTCGTATGGACAGATGAATGTCAGGCAGCATTTGACAAGATTAAGGATTATTTGGCCAATCCGCCTGTGTTGGTCCCGCCAGAGCCGGGAAGACCACTGATCCTTTATCTGACAGTTTTGGATAACTCTTTTGGCTGTGTACTGGGGCAGCATGACGTCACAGGAAGGAAAGAGCAGGCGATTTACTACCTTAGCAAGAAGTTCACATCTTATGAGGTAAAATACACTCAGCTTGAGATAACGTGTTGTGCTTTAACCTGGGTAGCGCAGAAATTGAAACATTACTTTTCATCATATACCACCTATCTCATCTCTCGGTTGCACCCGTTGAAGTACATTTTTCAGAAGCCCATGCCCACAGGGAGGCTCGCAAAGTGGAAAATCTTGCTCATGGAATTTGATATTGTCTACGTGACCCGGACCGCAATGAAGGCACAAGCAGTGGCTGATCATCTAGCCGAGAACCCAGTTGATGATGAATATGAACCTTTGAAGACATATTTCCCTGATGAGACATGTCGAGAAATTATAACAAGTCCAAAAGCCAGGGTGGAAGTTGTTCTTTGATGGGGCTGCCAATACCAAAGGTGTCGGGATAGGAGCGGTACTTATTTTTGAGATAGGGCAACACTACCCTGTTACAGCTCAACTTCGTTTCTACTTAACCAATAACATGGCTGAATACGAGGCGTGTATTTTGGTTTTGAGGTTGGCTATAGATATGGGTGTCCAGGAGATCTTGGTCATGGGTGACTCGGATCTTCTGGTGCACCAGATTCAAGGAGAATGGGAGACACGAGACTTAAAGATCATACAGTACCGATAGTGTTTGCATGAACTGTGTTAACGGTTTCTGTCCATCGATTTCAAGCACATCCCAAGGATTCATAATGAAGTTGCCGATGCTTTGGCTACATTGGCGTCAATGTTGCATCATCCAGATAAGGCATATGTGGACCCGTTGCAGATTCAGGTCTGAGATCAGCATGCCTATTGTAATACGGTGGAAGAAGAACTTGATGGTGAGCCGTGGTTCCAGGATATCAAAAAGTACCTCAGCATGGGAGTGTATCCTGCACAGGCCATAGGGGATCAAAAGAGAGCAATTCGATGCTTGGCAAGCGGATTTTTCTTCAGTGGAGGAGTGTTGTACAAAACAACTCCAGATCTTGGTTTATTGAGGTGCATGGATGCTAAACAGGCTACAGTTATCATGACTGAGGTACACTCGGGGGTTTGGGGACCCCATATGAGTGGATATGTGTTGCAAAGAAGATTCTTCGAGTAGGTTATTATTGGCTTACTATTGAACGGGATTTTATCAGTTTCGTGCGCAAGTGTCATCAATGCCAAGTACATGGGGATTTGATTCATTCTCCACCATCTGAATTGCATACAATGTCGGTGCCATGGCCCTTCGTTGCATGGGGAATGAATGTCATTGGTCCGATCAAACCAGCGGCATCAAATGGGCACAGGTTTATTCTGGTAGCCATTGACTATTTCACTAAGTGGGTTGAGGCAAAAACTTTCAAATCAGTGACCAAGAAGGCAGTGGTCGATTTTGTGCATTCGAATATCATTTGTCGGTTCGGAATCCTGAAAATAATCATCACAGACAACGATGCCAATCTCAACAACCATTTGATGGCGGAGACATGCCAGCAGTTTAAGGTCACGCACCGTAATTCCACCCCATATAATCCTAAGGCGAATGGATCAGTTGAAGCCGCTAATAAGAACATCAAGAAGATACTTCGGAAAATGGTGGAAGGGTCCAGGCAATGGCATGAGAAGTTACCGTTCACCTGTTAGGCTACCGCACTACTGTTCGCACTTCAGTAGGGGTGACTCCTTATTCATTGGTATACGGTACGGAAGCAGTAATACCCGCAGAGGTTGAAATACCATCCTTTCGGATTATCGCCGAGGCGGAAATTGACGATGTTAAATGGGTCAAGGCCTGCTTGGAACAACTGAGCTTGATTGATGAAAAGAGATTGGCAGCAGTATGGCACGAACAGTTGTACCAACAGAGAATGGCAAGAGCATATAACAAGAAAGTGCGTCCGCGAAAGTTTGAAGTAGGGCAATTGGTGTTGAGGCGTATCTTACCTTATTGGGCCGAAGCAAAAGGAAAGTTCGCCCCCAACTGGCAGGGGCCATTTGTTGTAACCCGAGTGTTGTCCAATGGTGCATTATATCTGACAGATGTGGAAGGGAAATGTGTAGAAATGGCTATCAACTCCGATGCAGTCAAGCGATACTATGTATGATTTCTTTGTCTAATTGTACTTAATTGTATTTGGCATATTTTGAGATTGAAATGACAAAGGCATTTTGTTCTACTATCCAAACACTTTATCCTTTGTTACCCATTTTGAGCTTTATTTTATTTTCTTTCGTACCCCTCTTTCGGAATCAATATCAAAATGCAGAATGCACGAGTGAGGAAGATCAGCAGAGAAACGGGAAGAATAGTCCAAAAGAAGAGAAAAAAAAGAAAGGAAAAGCAAATGAAAAGAAGAGAAAAGGGAAATGAAAAAAAAAGAAAAGAAGAGAAAAGAAAAAAGAAATGAAAAGAAGAGAAAAGAAAAATGAAGAAAACAAAAACAAAAGAAGAGAAAAAAAAGGGAAAAAAATAAGAGAGAAAATGGAAAAGAAGAAAATCACAACAAAGTAATTTCTATGACCTGAACTACGTTCGACTTGATTCCGAAAGGATACGTAGGCAGCCTCTCTGAGGTTCAGTCACACCGAAATAAAAGTCCAAAAGTCTCCAAAAAAGAAACTGGGGCAGAAGTTGTGGTTGATATGGGGAAATCTGATTCCGAAAGTTGTAATTTTGAACCCATGTTGAATTGTTTGAGCATTTTATACCCTTTCTTTCTAAACCCCATCCAAAGGCTGCATTACGGTCCAAAGAAAGACCTTCCAATCAATCTTCAAGAAGTGCCCATGCGAGCAGGTAAAGTGATTCATGTTGGGGGCAACACTCTGGTACCCAGAGAGAAATCAAAAATGAGAGAGTCTTATTGGTGAAAACCCTCACAGGCATCATAAGGCGACATAAGCTGAGAGAAACAAAAAATGAGAGAGTCTTATTGGTGAAAACCCTCACAGGCACCATAAGGCGATGTGAGCTGAGAGAAATCAAAAATGAGAGAGTCTTATTAGTGAAAACCCTCACGGGCACCATAAGGCGAAGTGAGTTTTGCGATGGGCAAATGAAGCAAGTCTGTGGTTGACGGCTGCTCGAAACATGGCAAGCCGAGCAGGGTTTGGGTTTTGGCGAAAGTCAGGTTATGAAAGTCTGGAATAGCAAATGTGGCAAATGGAAGCTGATTGGTTGGACAGACTAGGCTTGTTAATCCAAATGCATGGCACGATCAATGGTACCAGCCGTTCCACTCAGATAAGTCCTATCCTCTTCTCTTCATTACAAATCATCCATTTTGGAGCCATTCTATCCTTAATCTTCAAGGTCATTGCATTTTATTCTCTTGGAGTCTGCCTATAAGATGTTTCAGTGTCAGTTATGGTCAAAAACAAAGAAGGATGTCAAGGCTAACTACCAGCTTCTCAGTTGTACGACACAGCAGGACTGGAACATATCAAAGGAAAAGTAAGACATAAAGGACCACTGGAAGTTCCATCGGTGGGTTAATCAGATAATTGTGGGGAAGAAGCGAAGTTTCAGATAGAGGGGTCAAAAACACAAAAACAGCAATACGGGATAAAACACTTGGGTCATCAAAGTCAGGGGTAATTCAGTCAGGAAGTCGAGGAGGTTCAAGGTAAGTCCAGGGAAGCAGGTCGGAGTAAAGCCCAAGCAGCAAGGACATACCCCAGCAAGAATTCCAGCACCACCATTTTATATTAACAAATTTTTCTTTGCTTGAGACAGGAGCAAGAAATTTTCTGTGTTTGATATTTTGAAGTCAGGCGCCCACCTGGAGAACAAGGGAATACATTTCAAGCTCAGTAATCAGGCGCCCACCTGGAGAACAAGGGAATACATTTCAAGTTCAACAATCAGGCACCCACCTAGATAACAAGCGAATACATTTCAAGTTCAGCAATCAGGCGCCCACCTAGAGAACAAGGGAATACTTTTCAAGTTTTAGCAGTCAGGCGCCCACCTGGAGAACAAGGGAAGTACAATTCAAATTTTAATTTTGATATTGGATAAAATGATGTGCCCAGTCACCAAACTGGGGTAGAAAATTTTCTTTGTTTGTTTATTTTGTTGC